>BQNB010003175.1:0-117254 GCA_026074375.1 Tanacetum coccineum
TCTTGATCTCATGGATTCTCATCCTTGAATTTATTTATATCATATATATATATACGTTTTAAGGAGTAAGTCTAAACGGATCATGAATCCATAGAGTTTGTAAGAGATAAAAGAGAACACAAGTTTGGTTCATCGAGTGACTTGTTGTACGGACAAGTCATTAATCATGTTTCTATTGCAATGAGCTCATGACACCGAAGCCTTGACGTTAACACATATCATATGCATTCTTGTTTGCCCCTGAAGTAGGTATTATTGCCTTATACCTAAATTCTAAATACAAATTGTCCGTTGACTGGGTGCTCGAAAGGATTCGATTCATACCCCCGGACAAGGCTGTCAAACCCAATAGATCTATTTACTTGTACTAGCGCTCACCCATTATAGGCAATTAACAGTTCATGATGTGGGGTCTTTGGCAATAACTACTCATGCAATTGACCTCATATTTGGGTCCAGCATACCATAAAGTTTCTTGTGTCCAGTTTATAAAACAAGCATGTATCAAACATGTATTAGAAATCATGTGGTAGATAAGCAAAAGCTTTAGTAAAAACATTCATGTAACGCTTATGTAGTAGTAACCGATAAGTTATTCGGTAAAACAAGCATGTATCAAACATGTATTAGAAATCATGTGGTAGATAAGCAAAAGCTTTAGTAAAAACATTCATGTAACGCTTATGTAGTAGTAACCGATAAGTTATTCGGTAAAACAAGCATGTATTCTCACCCCGAAAACCGTTTATGAAAAACCATTGAAAGAGAAAAGGTAGGGCTATGAGCTCACCTTAGATAGTAGTATGGGATAAGAGGTTCAACAATGAACCAACAATGACGATTACGCCTCAACCACGACCTATAATATAGTGGTCCGTGATTAGAAGAAATAAAGATCGAGGGGAAAATGCATAAATTGCATAAGTAAATAAATATATTTCTACTACACGCATATATAATATAATTACATATTATGGAATCCACATGCTTAAAGTTTTTATTAATTAAGTCACTTTCTTTAGCATTATTACGCTCAACATTAACTTACGCCACTTTTCCAAAAAAATTCTATTTTTAGCAGGTTACTATTTTAGGAAAGTTTCTATTTTTAGAAAGTTTCTATTTTTGGAAAGTCCGATTATGGTAAGATATTAATTACCGTTTAATAAAATGTTAAGTTTCCGTCAACCCCCGACGCGCCAAAAACTTATATATATATATACTTATCTATATTTTCCTTGTTAATCTTACACATATATATTTTCACGTATAAAGTTTCTAAATATAGACTTACTATTTTAGACATAACCGAAACGCACTCAATAATATATATATCGCCTAATTATTTCCGTTAACATTTCATAAGCTCAAACGGACTCCAAAACGCTCAAATTCCCAATTTTTGCCAAAATTCAGCAACCAAACCCATCTTTTATAAGTTTTTGACTTTTATTATATTTTGCAAATTCTGACCCGTTTCAAAAACGACCCATTAGAACACATTTTCACATCTCGGACTCTAAAGTACCTTGATGTAAAACGACGTTCCGGACAACTTTTTAGTTTTGGCCGAGACCCGAAAATCGACAGAAATGGACGAAAACGCCCTTGCATCAGGTCTGATGCAGTTTGTACAAAATGAAAAACCCAGGTTTTGCCTTAGCTTTTAGACCCATTTTTACTCGATTTTAGACTCAACCGACCTCGCGAGGCAGTAAAACGGCCATCCGAACAACTTTCGTGTTTTGGCCGAAGGCCGAAACAGACTAGAAAGTGACGAAAATGCCCCCTCAAAATTCTGACAGCAACCATTTATACCCAAAAACTGGATTTTTCAATAACCATTTTTCTAGTTTCATATCGCCGTAAAAACTTCGTTTTTAGGAGTTATAAGGCGATCCATATATGGAAACGATCGTCTTGACAAGCTCTAACATAATCTTAAATAAAATTTCAACTTTATCATTTTTACGACACCGAAATAAGGGCTGTAACTTTCTGCATAAAAATGACCCGTTCAAAACCACAAAAATCACCACTTTTACCACATCACAACTCCACAAATACACCTAATTAACCTATCTCCCTCCACTAACATATCTAAATAATTTCCAACACCTCAATATCAATTTTAACTTTCTTCTTATGGATTCCATAATATACATAAAAATAATATAATACATACATAACAAAAATAAACATCAAAAGGGGTTCAAGAGATGCTTACAAACACAAGAGAAGTGCTAGATAGAAGAAAACAAAATCCCTTCTTGTTCCTTTGTTTTATTCGACCAAACAAACACCCCTAATAGATCAAACCTTTGATTTTCATAGTAAACCAAACCTTGTTTTATCCTTAATCCTCACTCTTTTACCCTTCTAAACACTTTCTTAACCCGAATTTGTATGAATTAAACCCGAAATTCGTTTTCTTCAAAACTTGATAGATGTGAAAATTGTTTGGTGGGATATGGAGCTCTTGATACAAGGATCATTATTGTATGATCGGTTTTTGATGCATGTAAGAAACGAAATTTGTGGGATGATTTCTTTAAGGGTGTGTTTGTTCGTGGTTATGGAGGGGAAGGAGGGAAAAAAATTGTGTCTGTGTTTTTGTGAGAGTACAGGTCGACATATATGGTCCCTTTTTTTTATTAATTGTGTATATATTTGTGTAATAATAAAGGTAAGGTATAATTGAAAGAAAATAAGGAGTGTTTGGTTTCTTTTATTTGATGTAGCCTAAAACAATTAAAGAGGGTGTTTGGTTTATATGTTATGTTTATAAATTATATTTTTTTTTCTAAAACATTTATACCGCAATATTTGTTTTTAAAACACGTAGTTAAAATATTAAAAATTGTAAAAACACTATTTTGACGCGGTTTTGGCCAAACGCGGATAAAAGTCGAAAGGTATTAAAATGAAAAATAAATAAGCTCTCGAAGCTAAAATATGAAATTATTGATTTCTCAAACGTTAAAATGGATAAATATCCAAAGTGTGATTCGAATTTGACTAGGAACGTGAAATTGCCGAATCGGGTAAAAGTAAAAATTAATTTTTTTTTACTTAACAGCAGAAATAAGAATAAATTATAATAAATATATTTACCCGAAAATACGAATTCTCACACATTACAACAACCATCTAATAAAACATGAAAACAGACACGTAAACAACCAATTACAAACACAGCCAACTTCCTTTTGTTGAGCCCTCAAGTCCATCTCTCCCGTCAAGATCTGCAACTAGAACATCTGTTGAACATCTTTTGCACAAGTCTCTCATGTTTTACAAACCTGTGACAACTACCATTGCTATTGAAAACTGCAAAATACAAACAACACACATATCCAATCACTAACAGGGGCCAAGCTGCCATAAACATAAACGTTTATTAAGTATGATATAACATGAAACAACAACACAAACATAGACTGAGTTTACGACACAGATACAAGCTAGGCACAAGCGACCCGTAGGACCTTTGTTAGACAATCACAACACACATTAAACCCTTTCTAAAAAACAACACGAAATACATAACACATATTACAACGTACTTACAAACAAACATCATGACACTTACTCGACAAACAAGAGACACATCACACCATGCACACACGACACAAAAGCTGCACATAACAAATGGCATCAACACTTCTAAGAAGATGAGTCACGCATCAGCTTCTGAACAAACAACTCAATTTCAAGAGCCCTTTCTTTGGCTTCCTTTCATAAATCACGTAACTGCCACTCCCTACTACCATCTTTGTCCATCATCTCCTTTAAAAACACGACAGTCTTCGTCGTCACAGTCACACCCGCCACACTCTCAAGCTCTTGAACAAAACCTATCCTATCTTGACATGCCTCGTTCATCTCACCAACCAACCTGTTCATTCTAATAGCAAACTCCCGATGCTCAGACGCAAACTTTTGACAATACAGAACCACCATGTCCAACTAGTTCCGTGCACCAACAGCCTCCTCTAACTCCGCACACATTGGTAACCAATCCATCGTCTCCATCTATAGTTGAACACAAATAAATTCCTTATGCAACCACCACTCCTTAAATAGGCAACAACAGAATTAAAACTCAAAACTATAAAGATCTATAAAAACAAAGAATAGCACACTCCATCACCTTTTATTATACACGTAACATCTTACTCAAGACTACATGTCAAAATAAAGCAGGCACTAACATTTAATCACCTTATCAATCTTTTCCACTCCAAATATACAAGTCTATAGTTCACAATTAGCTAAAATAACAAAACACTATGCCACTATCTGTCTAAACCACCATATATCATACCAACTCTACACACCAACTGTGTATTAACAAAAGACACACATTTACATGTTTTCCCGCCTTCCTGCCAAAACATCCAGCTCTTCAATATGTGAGCTACAAAGTGCTTACTTTAGTTTTGTTAAATTTTGAACGATTTACATCATTTTTTTATCTGAGAACATAAACCGTGATATACTCTAGAGTGCTAAAGAACACTAAATGCATGAAATGTATATATATATATATATATATATATATATATAAGTCTAACTACATATAACTTAAAACTATTGTATCCTTTGTTAATCGCACCCTTTACTTTCAAAGGAGCAAATAGAAAACTAACCCAATATACATACTATAGATATTCAATTGTAACTGAAACGTACTTTGGTGATTCTGTACAGGCCCGTTCGCTATTGACGATGGAAAATAAGTGTATGAACACCACACCACATTTATTCGACACAAACCAAACACCTTACACGTCATACGCAACATCTTTCGGTTCCACATTTCAAAAAGGCACGTTTCGGACAAGCTTCTGAATGAATAGTTCCTTTTCAAGAGCCCTTAATTCCATCTGCCTCTCCGACTCGCGTAGCTGTGCCATCTCAGCATCACCCTTCCTTATAGTATCTTTCAAAAACTTTGCTGCTTTTCCTCTCACACTCCTCAGCTCTTCAGCAAGATTTCTCCTCTTTTCACAAACATTGGCCATCTCCCCACGCAACATGTTAATTTCCGTTGCAAACCACCTTTCCTAAAATCCCATGAATTCGTAGAAGCAAGAAGGAACAAGGATGCATCATTTGGAGGTTGCCATTTTTAGCTCCTTAAATAGCTACAAGCATCTATAAATTCACCCCCTCATCATTACAAAAAAATAAAGACATCACTAAAACCACATGTAAGTGACATGGAATGACAAGAGATACCATTCACTTTTGCTTTCCCCATATAGCAACAAAATATTTACTACCATGTGCTTGTGTTGTAGCCTTCGACATGACAACACCTGTTAGCCTCATTTTTAGTAAAATGATGGTCATTATTATTCTCGAGCCTTGTATAGAATTAATATAGTTAACATGAATTATTTTAAGCTAATTGGGCCTAAGTGTCGGGCTTTAAGCCCATTGGTATTAGGTTTGGCCCAAAGAAAGTCCAAACCGAACCAACAAGGAGTCCACACTCTTTGTAGTATAAATACAACCCTCCTAGCATGTTAGGAGGGTATTGGTTACTCATTTTCTCATAGTGTAATCTTCCACCTTTCGTTATTTTCTCTCTTGTCTTTATCTCTCTAAAAATCTCTTTCTTATTTTCATGTGTATGATGTGTATGATGTAGTCTATCATGTGGTATCAAGATCCTAGGAGTGTCTAGTGATTTGAGTGTGTTTTGTTTGATCAAAAATCTCTAAAAGGGTGTGTTTTTGGTACATGTACACGAAAAAACAGTGGAAATTTTTTTGGTGTTAAAAACCATAAAGTTTGTGTTTTTATGTTAAGAGTGTCTTAGTTATACTTAGTTTTGCAAAAGAAATCATCAAAAAAGGTTCAAAAGTGTGTCTTTTAGGTGTTTTAAAAGTTGGTTTTTCGGAAAAGTGTGAAGGCACCGATATTGCCACTTTGAAGGCGCCGATATTGACATCTTTGCTTTAGTCGATATTGAAATCTTTGCATTAGCCGATATTGACATCTTTGCATTAGCCGATATTGACATCTTTGCATTAGACGATATTGACATCTTTGCATTAGCCGATATTGACATTTTACACTAGCCGGTATTGCCAGTTTACACTAGCCGATATTGCCAGCTGATATTGCCATTTTACACTAGCCGATATTGACACTTGATCAGGAATTGATACTTGATCAGGAATTGACACTTGATCAGGAATTGTCACTTGAACCAAAATTGCCACATTGAACCAATTTTGACAAGATTTTTGTACTTTTAAGGACTTTTAATTTACATAAAAAAAACAACTCATAATCACTAATCACTTAAACGATCCTACTATATCACTTCACATCATGATGACATCAAATAACATCTATTTTATAGCATCATTTATCCCATGTAATTAACCCATTTTGTATAATTATTGCAAAGAATTGCAGTAATTATGGAGTACTTGGTGAAAGTTAACTAAAAGGCACACATTCTGGAGCTTAAACGAAGATATTTTGAAGATTACTGTTATGGCAACCAATATGCCATATCCATCAAGGAAGATACGGCGTATCTGTTCCTGCACTCACCAAAGACTACGAAGGAAACAAGATCCAATACGCCGAATCCAGAAGAAGGCAATAAGCCGTATTCAAGCTATATGGGAATAAAATATTCCGAAAGATATCAAACTTAGTCCCTACTCCAAGAAACCCCCAATACGCCGTATCCAAGACATTGGATACGCCATATCAAATCGACTCTAGACCCTATAAATAGAAAACTCAAAAACGAGTTTTAAGTGTGCTAAATCATATTCTCGATACCTAAACCATAAAAGTCGATTTTTAGAGGAGAAAAAGAGCAGAATAGGTCGAGCAACGCGATTAATTCCATAGGAGACAACGTGTAATTTCTTATACTTTTGTAATCGTTCAGTTTTTGGTATCATTCGTTAACTCGGTTAGTTTACCTTGGCTAAATCATTACTTTTGTATTAATTATGATGTTTGAAGGCTAATACCTTCGGGTATTAGCCATTGTTATGAAGATCTTAATGTTTGGTTTGTTTATCTTGATTTCTTAATTTATCGTTGATTGCTTGTTTATGTTTATCAATTGTATGCGACATATCATTCAACTAGATCTAGTGATACGGACCAAGTAATCTAGATGTTGGGATAGCTCTCCATATAGTGATTTATAAATCTAGACAAATAGGATCACAATTAATGACCTATCTTTGCCCTTTGATTGTGAGCTTGGTTGGACCATAAAGGGGCCTTGGTATCAACGAGTACGTTCTCGATTAATTGGTAAAGACTTGGTTAGTGGACTACTAGTGTATGAATTACCATTAAGCAGTAAGTGGGTAAAGTCTCTATGAGCTAGGGTTTAACAAGATCACCATTGCTTTAATCCCTAAGATAGATTATAATCAGCAAATAAGGATGCTTTATGCGGATGCGTTTAATTGTGACAGAATTCTACGTGTCTAGGTCTTAGGAAGAAGTAATGCCTAAGTCTTAAGAATGATATGCCGCCTCGAGATAAGTAATCATTGCACTAATAAACAAACCAACGTTCTGATTGGATTAATAATGGTTAATACAGTTTTCTTATATTTGGCTAGACCACTCTTTTATCTTCTGTTAATTTGCTTGCGTATATTTTAGTGTCTTGAATTGGTTATAGTCACCATAAAACCCTTGCCAGTCTCTCAGGCTGAAAACCCCCTTATCCATTAGATTTAGGATTAACATAGGTTTAGCATAGATTAGACTAACTTAGATTAGAAAAACCAAAGTATTAATAAATTGAAAGAGTTCCTCGCTCTTAGTGATCGATACCCTAATTACCACGAAACTCCCACCGACCGAGTACACTGCCCGTTAAAGTGTTGTTTTTTGTTAAGTCGGCAAAATATAAATTTAAAACTTGAATCATAATTTAACACCACACAAAAACACATCACATCATCTTTGCAATGTCGACTCAACAAGACATTTATGTTGAGAAAGCATAATGACTTACAAACACACATGATCTTTTGGCATTAATGGTAAATACTCAGACTTCGTTTCACCTAGATCAACCATCATACATTACCTACATGTAACATCACCAACCCAATAACAACTATGTCCAATAACCTCCATTCAACACGAACTACATGCAAAAACCAATGCAAAATCCCGAAGATATCTTAGATCCCACAACTGCAATAGACATGGCACTTGTACTCATGGCCAAAGCATTTAAGCTAAACAACACCACACCAAAAAACAACAACCAAAGAAGTTCATCAAACTCTCGCAACATGCAGATTGCACGACCGGGTATGCATATGGATCAAGACAGACATATGCTAATGGTTGAAGTTAATGTTGGGAACTAGTTTAGACCAAATGAAGGGCAAATTGCAGGGAATCAGAATGGGTATAATGCAATGCAAAATGTTGGGAATCAGCTTGGGCATAATGCAGTTCAGAACTTGAATTTTCAGAAGACAGCAAATCAAAGTGGGAATGAAAATGTTGTAGCAGCACGGGCAGAGGGTAATGGTAATGGGAACAATGAAAATCAGATAAGGTGTTACAACTGTCTAGGAGTGGATCATTATGCTAGGAACTGCACAGTAAAGCCAAGAAAAAAGGATGTTGCTTATCTTCAGACTCAGTTGCAGATTGCTCAAAAGGAAGAAGCAGGGATCCAACTCAATTCTAAGGAATTTGATTTCATGGTTGCTGCAGGTGCCTATGATGAGATTGAGGATGTAGATGCAAACTGCACTTTAAAGGATAATTTACAGCAAACATCAACAATGGGTACTCAGTCTGACAAAGCTCCCGTCTATGACTCAGATGGCTCAGCTGAGGTACACCATGACATAAATTGTTATGATAATGATATATTTAATATTTTTACTCAAGAGGAGCATTATACTTAACTACTCGAACCCATTTCTGAATCACACCTAGTTCAACAGAATGACAGTAATGTTATCTCTGTGGCTTCTAGTGTGGAACAAAGTAGGGGAACAATAGAGAATTTTTTTGCTACTGTTGAGGAAACACATGCGTATTTTGAATAATTATATAATAATTTAGCTATAGAAGTTGAGAAAGTCAACATGGTCAATTGCAAAAAGAAAGAAACTAACGCCGATTTGACCACTAAGCTTGCTAAATATAAAAATCAAGAAAAATGTTATGAAATCAATCAGGAGAAGTATGATATACTTGAAAGGTGTTATCAAAAGTCGGTTTATCAAGAACAATGTCTTACTAAAAAGATAAATGCACTTCACTTAAGTTCTGCTAAAATGATAACGACTTTGAATGAGGAAATTACAAATTTAAATAACCAGCTTTCAAAAGAAAAATAATGGTTTCCTATCTTCGATAAGAAAGGAAAAAGTTAAAGAATGATTTCAAAACACGTGAAGACGAGTTTTTTGATAAACAAATCCAACTTGAGAACAAAATAAAGGAATTAGATAACATTTTGGTAAAAATGGGCCAATCGATTCAAACAATGCATATGCTTTTACATAAGCCAGACTCGTTTTACCACACTGAACAGGAAAATGGCTTTAGGTTATCAAAATCCCTTTTATCTTAAGCAAGCTCAGCAAAAACAACAGATTTTGTATAATGGCAAAGTATTAATAGAAAAGCATGATCCTCCTGTTGTGTATGATTCAGAAGGAACACTGCAACTTACTCAAGATAGTCGTTTAAAAATGAAACAATTGAACAAAGAAATAAAACCGGTAAATTATGCTAAGATTAATCAACTTTTAAAGATTTTTGTTTCTCAAAAGGCCAAGTCACGTGAAGAGATATATTTTTCAAATACTTCCAAAACGGCCAGTGTTTCTAATTCGGTTTCCAAATCCATTTTAATACCAAATGAAGAGTTTTCAGATGATACTTCTCCAAGTGTTGCTTGAAAATTTCTAAATGAGGTAAAAAGCACAATTGTGACTCTTCAACTTGTTGTAAAACAAAAAATGACTTTAGAAATACACAATTGGTCATCTGCTGCTCATCAAGAGGTTCAAAAGATTGTAAAAGATGAAATTACCCCTATCATTAACCAAGTTGACACTAGAGTTCAAAATTTTGAAATACATTTTTTGAAAAAAGCAGCTAAATTTGTTTGAGACTTCAAATCTCTTGCAAAGGAAGCTGATGAATCTCTTGCTAAGCACAAGGCTTTGGAATATAAAATCGAGCGTCTCTTAAGAGAAGTTGTAAGTCAAGATATTATGTCAATTGTGCAAAATAATTCTATTGTAGATAATTCAAATCTCCAAACTAAGCTTGAACGTACATATTAAAGATTTGAAAACTGTATCATTAAAAAGGAAAGTGAATATGCTAAACTTTAGAATGATTGGTTTAAAAAATGCGAGGAATGTAAATATGACAAGATTTCATACGATAAAGCTTATAATGACATGCAACAAAAAATCAAACGGTTGCAAGCTTAGTTGGGAGATCTCAAGGGTAAGAGTATGAATACTCAATGTGCATCAAATACCCTTGATCCGTTGTCTCAAAAACTTAATGATGAGAACGTGGCCTTAGAGTTTCAGGTGATAAATTTACAAAGGGAAATTTTCCATCTTGTGATATTAGAAATAATTTTAGCATTTTAGATTCATTAGGCATCTTTTTCATAGGTAAATCCGAATTCTTTTTGCTCGACTTAGAAGGTACATTAGAAGTAGAAGGAGTTGAAAGATACATTTGTTCAATAGGAATTTCTTGTTTAGGAACAAACGTTTCATAAAGAGCATTTAATTTCTCATAGTTGAGTTGAATCATTTTATTTTTCATTTTTAATCAACTTTATTCCACGTCCTCAAGAGTTTCCTTAGAATCAAGTGAATCTATAACACCCCGTGTTTTAGGTCATTGTACGACGTTATATATTTCACTATTTATTTTTAGTATTGTACGCGTTTGCTTTTAATTTTAAGTGTTAAGTAAAATCGCGTAAACTAAAAATGATCATTCAACGTAAATGGGCATCAAACAATTAAATGTTTACGTCAAGCAAGTGTTAGATAATTATTTAGAGGATAATTATTAACTTTGCACATTTTATTTTTATTGGTTACATAAATTGTTTATGTTTCGCGATAAAATACGTTTAGGCATTCCTGGAACCACCAAATGTTTTCTACGCTTCAACAAATACCCATTATTATACCCAATACCTAAAGTTTTATTAAACTTTACCCATGTGAACATTGTTAGTCATATTGTATGTAAAGTAAACTAACTAAAACCTACGCATTACAAGTATTACCTTTATACTTAAATCTACCAATTTATAACTTCAAGTTTAGCTAGATATTTTCATTAAAGATAAAAATCACCAACTAGCTCTTTCCCTCCCCTTGATTTCATGGGATAATGCCCACCTTAAGGAACCAATAACATATAATGAACTAGCTAAAGTCATGTACAACACTAGAACTCATTAGTCTTGGTCCATGACTAGTAGAATTGACCAAAGACTCCCATGAATTACTCATCTTGTCTTGGAGTTCCCATGAGCAATATTGACTAAGCACTTGTGTATATAAAGGCTTGCAACTAGTAAATGTAACACACACTTCACTCCTTAACAAGAAAACTTCAAAATCTCTCTTGTCTCTCCCTCAAAACCCACGGCCAAAACTCAAAACCCTTATACAATCCATAGTTTTTATTTTACCAAGTATACAAGTGATCTCACTTCATATCTAAGGTATACCAAGGTGTATTGAAGGTTTAGTTTAGAGTTTAAAAGGGTTAAACAAGAAAGGATCAAGATTAGGGTTTCTATGGATTTAGGGTTTTCAAAATCTTGGAAGCTAAGGTTTGTTTGCTAAACAATGGTTTAGACATTGTTGTTCATCACCATACATCATACTAAGGTTACCTAAAAACCTTAATCTCTTTACATTTGTGATTTTATGCATATATGATGTTTGTATAGTTAATCACCATCTAGGAAACTTATTTACATGAAAAATGGAATTTTTACTTATGATCATGGTATGATATACTTTGTCATGTGCTATATTGTTGTTAGGAACATGTGAGAATGGAAGTATGTACATTATATAAGTGTGGTTTATGTATAAAAGCTTATATAAACTAGTTACCTAAAAAGTGTATTTATAAAAGTTCATGAACAAATAGGTGTGTAGACTTATGGATCTTGTGATTCTTGGACAATATTTAGACAAATTATTGACTAAGGACCCTAAATATGTAAGACATGTGATATTAAGTGTTGTAATGGACTTGTAACAAAGTGGCTAAACTAAAAAGGTATAAAATCAAGTTTTAAACATATTTTTACAAAATGACCAAAACCTTCCGATTAAATTCGAAATATAAAGTATTTATTTTATATTTTTATAAAATACTACATCTCATGAGGATTCCAAAAATGTAAGAAACTCGAAAAACTAATTTATAACGAAGGAGATACGTAATTTACAATATTTAGTTATAAAAAGTGTTTTATAAAAGAAATTTTATAAAAACCATTTACTTTTAACTTCTGATATATACAAATGGATATTTTTCTTAGATAGTACATATTTTTAGGATTTTAAAACATTAAGAACCATAATTTTTTTATCCATAACGAAGGAGTTATGGATTTTTTTTTCGTATTTACGATAATTAAAGTTTATAAAAAACATTTTATAAACTATGAATAGTAAAAATCACTATTCATCTCAGATATATTTTGAAAATACATTAATTAGATAAAACTTTTAATTACGAAGACATGCTCGAAAGAATCACTAAAAACGGAGTTAAAACAAATAAGATACGACATTTACGAGTTTACGACGATTAATTTTATAAAAATAATTTTATAAAAGTATATGAAATGTAAAAAGTACTGTTCACCAGAGGAATTTGTAAAACCCCGTATTTAAGGTCACTACTATTTCTAATCTCATAATTAATTTATAAATTTTAAAGAAGTTACTTTTATTTACATTTAGTCATTTTATTAAAAATCGACGTTTTAATTATTTACGATCCATGTTAAGACTATTATCCGACTTGAAACCCTACGTAATTAAAATTTTCATAAAAGTATCTCGATTTATGTAGAACTATTTTTACTTTGTTCGTTTTCACTTCGTGGTTCCGCCTTAACTCTCCGAACATTTTTAGCTTGTACCCGTTAGCCTTAAAACTACCCACTTATCACAAATCTAACACTTATAATTCAAAAAAAAAATTATTATACAAACCTCCTTCACCATCTCATTTGGACGGCAAAGGGGAGCCACATGGTTAAACCATGTGGCATCCATTCACTACTAAATTGCATGTCTTGCATGCCTATTCCAAATAAAACCATCAATTTCTAGATCATATCTCATAGTCCATAAAAATTTCTTCTTTCCCTTTGTTCTCTCTTATGTTGGCGTCCAAATACACCTCTCAAACACCAAATCCTTACAAAATTTGTACTATTAAATTATACTCAAGTTCAAAGCTTCCATTATTGATATAACCATTTACCTTCAAACACTATCTAAACCATCATCTCTTGCACTTTAAGGGCTGGGTTTTCTCAAGCTTTGGATGAGTGTATGCATGCAATGGTGGTGAAGTTGTTGTTGTAATTGGTGAATTTTAAAGCTTGGTTTTGCTAGTTGTTTTGGGTGGTCTTTGTTGTAAGTCTTTCTTTTGGTTTTTCTTTAAATTCATTTATAAAAGCATTTTGATTTGAGTACATACTGTAAAAGTATCTATTTTTATGTTATTGAGAAATGTGACAAAATATTAAAAAGATTTGGTTGCATTACATTTTGGGGAAACATTTGTTATGGACTAGAATCTTTGTATTTTGAACATCAAACAAGTAAAGCTTCGGGCTTATGTAACAAACAATTTGTTAAATCCAATGTATCGGTTTTAAACGACTTTTAAATGGTCGTTCTTATATATATCTTGTGCTATTGATCTATGAAGTACCACCCCCAATCCATATTCGGCTACGACCCAAATTGGGGGTGTTACAGATTGGTATCAAGAGCCAAGGTTATAGAGAACCAGGTCAAATGTTTTTGCTAGCTATAAAACGTTTTTCTAATATTGCATTCAACAAAGGGTTTTTTGTTCATAGGACATACGTTACAACTGTGTTGCATTAGGTTGGTTAGCCTGATGCATTCATGATGTGAATATAATGTTATTAAATACTATGTATATTTAAATTACTATAAGAGTCCTGATTTTAATACTTATATAAGCTACTTTTGATTTTAGATTTGGTTCATGTTGGATCAGGAGGATTCCACGGTCACTAAACGGACTGGTTTCAAGTCCTTTGAGGGTTTGTCAGACATAGGATATGAGAGTCGAGTGGACCACCATGATGCCAGAGGATTGTATGCATATGTGGTAGCGCTTTTCAGGCACCCACCATCTCCCGATTATTGTGCCTGGCCCTGAGGAGCCAAAGCAGCACCACTTTCACCTAGAGTTTGTTCCGAGCCTGTATACTGGAGTTATTGCCATCGAAGGATGATGTACTCCTATCTGAGGAGAAGCAACTACCTATTGTTGCCTCACCCACTGCCGATTCACCAGGGTATATTCTTGAGTCTGATCCGGAGGAGGATCCAGAGGAGGATGACGATGAGGATCCTGAGGAGGATCCAACTGATTACCCCACTGATAGAGATGATGAGGAGGAGGAGGAGGAGCCCTCCAGAGACGAGGCTGATGATTAGGACAAGGACGAGGACGATGAGGAGGAGGAGGAGCACCCAGCTCCAGCCGACTCTGTCCCACCACCACTAGTACATCGTACTACAGCTAGGATATCCATCCCAGCTCAATCAACTGTACCATTCCTCTTCGAGGAAGAGGTTGAGAGATTTCTTGTTATACCTACCCCACCACCATATCCACTTACTCCACTATCATCACCACTACTACATATACCATCTCCACCATTACCAGTATCACCACCCTTACCTGTATCATCTCCACCACCACCTGTCAGTCCTACTTATCTGTTGGGATTCAGAGCTGTTATGATCCGGCTGAGGGCCGAGTCACCATCTACTTCCTATTCACCACCACCTAATATACTCTCACATACCAGGGCATCTATGGCCATGATGAGGGTTGATGCACCATCCACCTACATCTTAGCATCTCAATTAGAGACACCACCATCAGGGACACCACCACTTCTACCTATACCATTACCTACATCATCACCACCTTTGCTTTTACCCTCTACTAACCGTAGAGTGGACAGGCCCAAGGTTTGTTTACCACCTTGGAATAGGTTGTGTATTGCTCAGGGTCCTAGATATGAGGTCGGAGAGAGCTCATCTGCACCTAGACCTACTGGAGGTTTTAGAGCAGACTATGGTTTTGTTGCTACCTTGGATGCGGAGATTAGGTGTGATCTAGAGAGAGATGTTGGTTATGGGATTACAAACACTTGGGATGAGATGCTTGTGGGCATGCCAGGGGCACCAGCGACGGATGATACAGAGTTGGGTCGACGGTTGACAGACTTTGTCACTACGGTTAGACAGGATACTGACGAGATTTATGGGAGACTGGATGATGCACAGGATGACAGGTCATTGATGAGCGGTCGGCTCAACATGTTGTTTAGAGATAGACGTGCTCATGCTCACATTGCTTTACTCATAGAGAGAGAGGCCAGACTTTCCCGTGAGGTTTGGGGATGGTTAATGGATGCTAGTGACACCGCCCGTTCTGAGGTGAGAGTACTGAGGACTACAGTGCTAGCTCAGCAGACAGGGATTGCAGCTTTGCGAGCAGCAAACCGCGCTCGACAGGCACAGCTTATGAAGACACTGAGACTGATGAGTACACTGCAGACACAGGTGACAGCACTGCAGGGACAGCAGGGACCCACGACCGGTCCCACACATCCTGATAATACCGATGAGGCCGGTATTCATCTTAGAGTTTTTATGTTGTAGCTATGTTGTTTTAACCTACTAAGTAAATTACGTGTAACTCCCGGCTAGTAAAGGCTCTAGGTGTATATTCGTTATCTTGTAACCTAATGGTAGGGATAATTTTGTATCTGAACCGATCATTATGTTTTTCTGATTATGTATGGAATGGAAGGATAAGTCATGTCGTAATCAAATTTATTATGAATGAATGTCGATTTAGCTACTCCGTTGTTAATTTCAATTTAGTTGTATATTTCACTGTGTGATGTGATCTCACTTTACTTATTGTGCATATGTCATGTCATGGTTATGATTTTATGAAATCTAACTGGTATTATTGATGACATCAAATAACGTCTATTTTATAGCATCATTTATCCCAAATAAAATACCTATTTTATAAAATTATTGCAAAGAATTGGTACTTAATTGCTTTATTATAAGTTATATGCAATAATTATGTAGCATATTGAGAAGTTTATATAAAAGGCACACGTTTTGGAGCATAAACGAAGAGTTCAAGAAATTCTACTAATTCTGACATCCTATACGGCGTATCATTCTAGAAGCATACGCCGTATCTAAGACTTGATGAACTAAAAGACCATTGCCTGACTTTGAAGAATACGTCGTATCCGCATCAACGATACGACGTATATAACACTTTGGTCAACGAAGAAGAACCAACAGGTTTTACCTTAATATGCCGTATCTAGTAAAGAAGATACGGCGTATCCGTGCCGACACTTCATAGATAACCACGGTCAAACAGTCAAAGATCATGCATTTAATGCGGTCAATAATCAGTGATCTTGCAATTAATGAAAATTGTAGTCATAAGGAAAGTTGGATGGCACTTAATGATGATTACACGTATAATTAATGACAATTTATGGTCATTAATGATAATTGGTCAACATTCAACTACTAACCAGGGAAACCCCATCAATACGTCGTATTGACTGCATTGAATACGGCGTATTGACCAATTTACTGACACAAAAACAATTACAAGACGCTAAACCTCAGTTTAGGTGTGCAATAAAAAGCTATTAACCTACAGTCTAATTCTCATAAGAGATTAAAAGAAGCAAAAATCCTGCAAGTGTTTCCAATCTATGGGAGAACTCTTGTAATCTCTACACTCCACTATACGCGTTCGGTTAGCATTATGTTTAATCGTTCCGATCTAATGGATTTCGTGTATTGTTACAATGACTATTGGCTGATACCTTTAGGTATTAAGCCATGTTTTAAGATAATATAATGTTTGGTTTATTATATTGAAAAGTCTTAATTTAATCACTGTTTGTTTATTATGTTTATCTATTTATTACTTGTTTTGAACATGCTAATTATGTGAACTATCATTCAACTGGGTCTTAGTCCTTTACATATTTAAATGCCTGCAACTTTGGTGTTCAGTGGGCGTAGGCTAAGAGTTCCGGGATAGCTCTCCCATCTTCAGTAAGTAGGTAAATCCAATAGGCTAGGGTTTAATAAATAACAATTATATGAACGCCTAAGAATATTATAATTTATAAACGAATACAGTTTGCGAATCATGAATCGGTGACAGGGTATACTCATGTCTAATACTTATTACCAATTCAACCATTGAGATAAGTCATTCATTGCACTAAATAATCCAAAACCAACGTTCTATTTAATTAAACATGGCTAATATTGTTTTCCTTATATAAGGCTTGACCGCTTCTTTATCTTTTGTCTATCAACTTGTGTGTGCTAATTGTCATTAAAACCTTAGATTAGACACCAAAATCGTGCCATTCTCTCAGGCTGAAACCCCCTTTATCATTAGCTTAGGATTAATTAATTTAGTACTAACATAGATAACTAAAATACTGATAAATTAGATATTAACTCTCTCGCTCTTAGTGATCGACACCCTACTTACCAACGAAGCTACATCTGATCGGGTACACTGCCCGTTAAAGTGTTATTTTTAGGTATAGTCGGCATAAAATAAATAGTAAAACTTGATACATAAATAACACCTACACAACGACACATCAAATTTTTGGCGCCATCGCCGGGGAGTGAAGTTGTTTAATTCTTATTTATTAGTGTTTTAGTTTAGTTTAAATTGCATAATTGTGTGTCTGTTTGTGTGTTTAATTTCCTGCATTATAAATTTTTCATATTGTGTGCATTGTTACAGCCTTCTGTAACATTCTGAGTCGAATACTCAATACGGTGTATTCAATTTCTTAGATACGGCGTATAAATTTTTTCAAACCAATACAGCGTATTTGACTCTATCATTAATACGGCATATTCAGTTTACTGAATACGACGTATTAGGCTATTTGACAGTTTTCTTTCCAAGCAAATTTATTACAGGTTAAAATGGACGACCCCAACATTACTATGGAGGAATACATAAGGCTCGAGGAAGAAAAAGCTCGAAAACGTGGGAAAGTGATTAACTGGGAAACTACTAAGTATGGTAGAATCTGGTACGATGAAGACGTTCACGATGATCTATTGAAACCGAATTCCCAGCTATAATCTTCAATGATAATTTGACATCAAATGAAGCACTCTCTTGTGAACCCACTGTAAGTTCTCTTAACAAAATTGACTTTAGAATATCGTTTGACGAATCTGACGATGAAGATTACACTATAGTTTATGACGAAAATTCAATTTCCTATAAAATAATTTCTGTCAACAATTTGAAAACGGATTCTAAAAATGATAATGAAAAACTCAATATGCCTTCGTTTCCGTCACCCGAGCCCGAGGTCAGTTATTTTAATGATTTAGACTTCTTTAAAGATTTTGAGAACGAATTTCCAGCCATTGTTTACAATGATTCTCTAACGTCTAAATCAGATCTCTTAACTGAACCTACTATAAGTCCTAGACATATCGATGAATTTGATTTGAAAGATGAAACATAATTGTTTGAATGTGATGAAAAGGAACAAAACGTTTTATACTTTAATGATTTACTTTCTTTTAACGTAATTTATCCTGATGATTTAAAATCGGATACGGACAATGATAATGATAAAATTAATATTGAGCAACCTTTGGGGGATATGTCTGTCATACCATCACCTAATGTAATAAATGTTGATACACAAGGGTCAAATAAGCTTTTGGAAACAAGTCATGTTACATATGTTAAATTTTTCAAAACTGGAATTTTTATCAAGGAATTAAATGTTAATATCATGACTTGGAATCATCTTAACAAAGGGATGTCATTCATTTTCCTAATCAAGAATTTGTATGTGCCATTTGGCATCCCGTTTGACCCCAAATTATTTTATAAGGATGGGATTAAATTAGGGCAAATCTAACTTAAAGACTTTTCTGTAAACAAAAGTGCTTGCCAGGAGATAACCCGGAATGAATTTATCTTTCTATTATCATGTCTGTCTTCCTAAACTGTCCATACGGCGTATCCAAACCCTATGGATATGGCATATTAACCTTCTGGACGTTATCCAGTCTTTATTTTTATCCCAGTCTATACGACGTAATCATTACATAAATACAGCGTATACAGGTATCAATACGGCGTATCCTGGAGTATGGATACGACGTATCGACTTCTTGTACAGTTTTAGATTATTATTTCGAGTCTAACCAAATGAATACACCGGAGATGGAGTTGCACTTGTTTTCTTATGTTTAATACAGGACCTTCTGAACGAAACAACAACGTTGGTGGAGTATTTATAAATCTGGAAATCTCAAAGTGTTGGAGTCTTGAAATCTTAAGACGGCTGTTCAACACACTTTTGTTCACAACCTTAAATTAGAGAACCATTCAGAGCAAACTATCAGGGAAGTTTCCTCGTTCTAATTCTTTTCCCATATTATTTAACTGTTTGTCTATACAATGAGGACGTTGTATAATTTAAGTGGGGGATGGAGAATTAGAACGTACTTGTCCTCATTTTCACAAATAAAATGCTAACATGCCTAAAAATAGATCAAATTTTTTAAAAAAAATAGCATAACTTTATGTGAAAATCACTAGTTACATTACCTAGTACACTATAACCCTTAATGTCTATTTGTGAGAATTATGCCTATCCGTTTCCAATTGCTTACTAAAATTCTACAAACATATGAGTGTGTCGGTGATGTAGTGGACTTTAGAACTTGGCCTGGTATATCACTTGAGACCTCAATGATGAGTACTATGGATTTAGATGGAGTAACATGCTTGACTGGTAAATTTCTAGGATTAAACCAAAAAGCCTACATGTCGTAATATTAACTAACTACACTGGTTAGTTAACCCCCGTGTAACCCTTTTGCTTACTCTCATTTTTAGAGTAAAGATACCCCTAGAACAACCTGCTGAGCCATTCCTTTCTTTTTCCTACACCAATAAAAAATTGTTTCGTTTCACCTTTACACCTTAGCCTACCGTGTAGATTAAAGCCTATTTGATCAAATGTTGTTAGTCGCTTTCGTGTAAAGTTTTGTAGTTCCTGCGTCAAAGTGAAAATTTCTCTATCTATGTAATGGTCGGGAAAATTGCACAATGCAATGGGAATGTTTGTAGCTCGTGTGTTTTTGCTACTTTCACAATTATGTATTATGTCCGAAAGAAGAAAAGTTCAAGAGAAAATTAGCCGGACAAATGATGATTATGAAGACGGTGAAATTACGCCGAGATTTATGATGTATTGTTGAAAAAAAATATGAATGATGAAAAAGATAGTCGGTTCATAGAGCTTACACCGATGAAATTATTTGAAAGGATCGATTATTCGTTGATACGCACAAAAATCAACGATGTAAAGTATTGTAAAAAGTGGCCGATATCACCACTTATTTTGTAAAAGTATGTAAAGTTCGGGATGTAAGGGAAGTTGACCGTTATGGGAACGCCAACTTAGGTTGTCATTGTCATCTATGATCGAGACGTTTGTTTATAAGTTCGAGTCTTTGTCATGGAACGGTCGGGGAAAGTTACTAGCAACCGCACCTTATTTGTTGGCTTTAATCTATTTGTTTGTTTATTTTATTTAACAACAATTTTACTTCCCTTTCCTGATAACTAACCTTAGGATCTACTCGAATGAGGATGTGTACGAGCATGGATGTCTATTCCGTCGATACGGCCATGTATTCATGTCTCAGCTGCCTTGTTTGACGACGACCTCTGGTGAAAGTCAGAAGCTCCACACCCTATATCATTCTTCATCTTAATAAGAATGATTAAAAACCCGAGCCTTCTAATAAATACCCAATTTACCTTTTGACTTGTTACTCCTTAGCTTTAGAGGTGGAGATGTGTATCCTTGCCAAGCCTATGATACGAAGCTAATCACGACTGAGCAAATGAGCGTACCACTAAAATGATACACCCTAGATTAGTTGAGTGATCTGAGTGATTTCATTTCCATATTTCGTGAGGAGCTTGGTTTTGTACAGGTGATCTGAACATGAAAGAAATGCTTAACGGAAAAATCCTTAACCTCGGTTGGGATACATTTTCAAAATCTTTCTAAAGTCTACTTGAGGACAAGTAGGATTCAAGTGGGGGGATATTTGATATCATCAAATAACGTCATACTTTACTATCATTTATCCCACGTATTTTACCCACTTTTATATAATTATTGCAAGATATTGGTACTTAATTGCTTAAAGTTTATTATTGCAGTAATTATGGAGTCACTTGTGAAGAAGAAGCAAAAAGGCGCAATTCTAGAGCTTAAACGAAGACATTTGAAGAATACTATTTTCTGCACCTATACGCCGTATCCAGCAATGAAGATACGGCGTATCAGTGCCAGCTCAGCACAAGAAACGCGTAATGATCAATTCCCCCTTGGTCTAGGAATTTTATCTAACACTAGGTTGACCATTGAACTAGCTAACAGAACAATAAAACAGCCAAGGGGTATTGCTGAAAACGTGCTAGTAAGGATTGGAAAATTTATTTTCCCAATAGACTTTATCATCTTGAACATACCCGAGGAAACCATACCCCCCCCCCCCTCATCCCAACCAAATCCTCTCCACCACAATAAAAAAATAACCAATCAATCCCCCCACCACCGTCGTAATACACCCTCCCATCACTCACCCGCACCCTTGCTACACACCCCAGCCTCCACATTCGCCCCCACCCGTCCCCGCGCCGCGAGGAGACCTCCCTCCCACCTCCCGCCTCTGCCCTACCCAATCCACCCAAAACTCCAGGGGTCACCTCCTACAACCCCACCCCCCCCACCTTCCTACAATGCCCCCCCCCATTAACCCATAACTAACCCGACCCTCATCCCCTCCACACAACCACTCAACATTACCAACACGCCAAACAAATCGAATCACACAATCACGAACCTTCCGCCCCTGACCGAACCGACCCCCCCTTCCCAACCCCCACCACCCACACGACCCCTCCGACCCCTACAAAACCCCAACACCAAGCACTAGCAACCAAACCAACCCCCTCCATCAATCAAACCTTCTACTAAACCTCGATCTCCACACCTCGGCAGCGACCCCCCAAACCCACCACCACCCCCGAAGCCGGCCTCCACCCCGCCCGCGCGCCACCCACTCCCGCACCTCCCCCTCCCGCCCCGCCCCTGCCGCCCCGACCCTCCCCCCCCTCCCCCAACCCCCCGCCCCCCCCCCCCCCACACCCTCCTCCCCTCCATCTTAAAACTATATATCCCACACCCCAAACACACACTACAGCCCCCCACCCTAACCCCAAAACACTCCTCTGCCTCCCTCTCCGCCCGTACGCGCACCAACTCCACAATACCATAGGAAACGACATCGGAAATTACAACATAACATTACCACAATATGATATTTAAAAATGTTGATACCGTATAGTAAATAATTACAAAGAAATTAGGTCATACAACCCTTCGCCATGTTGGTATTAGCCATGTAAAGAAGATTACAAAGTATTTGGTTTGTTTTAAATCGCTTTGGCTTAATTTATCATTTCGGGATTCAATTATGTTTATCTCCGCCTTAAACTTGTTTATATGTGCTTGTACCAATGCGACCTATCTTTCAAACTGGGACTAAGGGAAACCTAACAATACACAAGATGTCTTGATTGGCTGCTCCATGTTGTTTTCTATATGCCATGACCAATAAGGATCACAAAATGACCCTATATCCATTACTCTTTATGTATTATAGCATAGTTTGACCCGGGAAGGTGACCCAGATAATTGGTTCAAAAAAGCCATTCTAGTTATATATATTATTGGTATTAGATTTGGTGGTTGGCCTACCGGCGAATACAACAACAATAAAACATAAGTGGTTAACGTCCTGTATGGTCTAGGTGTAATTATAACAGAACCACCCACAGACTTTAAAATCCCCTATGGAGAAAAAAATAAAACTATAGGAGTGCTTTATCTAATGCGTTAATTAAATTCGTGAAGGAAGGGTACAAAAATTCTCAGTTCATAGGTAAGAATAACCGCCTAAATCTTAAGCAAGGATATGCCGCCTCGGAGCTAACTGCCATTGCCCTACTATACAATCAAACCATCATTACTCAGAGATTTAACGATGGTTTAATACAGTTTTCTATTATTTGGCTCGTTTGCCGCTCTTATTTCTTGTGTTTTAAATTTGCTTTAAGTGTGTATTGTGCTTTAGTAATTGTGTATTTGTCTCACTTAAAAACCTGTACCATCTCTTAGTCTGAAACACCCCCCCCCCTTTTACCCCTCTAGTAAATATGAAATCAAAAGGTTTAAAGAACCAATACAACGGGACAACCACAACATACTCCAACACCACCATCATACACCACTAATTATAAGACCCACCACACCCAAACAACGTTAGCACTCCCCCCACCCAGACCACAACCGCGAAGCTACCCCAAACTAGACCCCCCGGTGAACCACTACCCTAAAAGTTTTTTTCTTTAAGGTAAAACTGTCCACCAAGTAAAAAATGTAAAACCTGATAATCATAAATAACAACCTATACAACGACACATAAAGGTTTTTGGCGCCGATGCCCCCATGTGAGGATGAAGGTTGTTTAATGTCTTATTTATATGTATTTTAGTTTTAGTTTTAAATTGCATACTTGTGTGTCCTGTTTGTAGTGTTAAATTTCCTGCATTGTGAATTTTTCATATTGTAGTGCATTGGTACATCCTGTCTGTAACATTCTGATCGAATAACTCAATACGGAGGCGTATTCAGTTTTCTTAGATACGACGTATAAATTTTTTTCAAACCAATACAAAAAAGCGTATTGACTCACATCAAATACGTCATATTCAGTTTACTAGAATACGCGTATTAGGCAATTGACAATTTTCTTTCCAAGCAAATTTTATATTACAGGTAAAAATGGACTGCAAACCCCAACATTACTTAGGGAGGAAAAACTTAAGGCTCTAGGAAGAAAAAGAAGGCTCGAAAACGTTTGAAAGTGTTTAACTGGGAAACAGCTAGTAGGTAGAATCTGGTACGATGAAGACTTCCACAGATGAACCCATGAGAACTGAATTCCCAGCTATAATGGTTTTCCAATGAATAATTTGACGCAAATGAAACACTCTCTTGAGAACCCACTGTAAGTTCTCTTTAACAAAAAGACTTTAGAAAACGTTTGACAGAATCTGACGATGAAGATTACAGAACAGTAGTATTATGGACAAAATTCCATATCCTATAAAATATTTTCTTTCAACAGATTATTGAAAACGGATTCTTGAAAATGATAATGATAAAGTAATAAGCCTTCGTTTCTGTCACCCGAGCCCAGAGTCAGTTATTTTAATGATTTAGACTTCTTTAAAGATTTTGAGAATGAATTTCCAGCCATTGTTTACAATGATGCTCTAACGTCTAAATCAGATCTCTTAACTGAACCTACTATAAGTCCTAGACATATCGATGAATTTGATTTGAAAGATGAAACATCATTGTCCGAATGTAATGAAAAGGAACAAAACGTTTTATACTTTAATGATTTACTTCCTTTTAACGTAATTTATCCCGATGATTTAAAATCAGATACGGACAATGTAATAATGATAGAATCGATATTGACAACCTTCGGTGATGTATCTGTCAATAGAGACCATCACCTAATGTAATAAATGTTGAGTACACAACAAGGGACAAATAAGCCATTTGGAAACAAGTCCATGTAACAATCTGTTAAATTTTTCAAAACTGTAAATTTTTATCAAGGAATCAAAAGGTTAATATCATGACTCAGGAATCACTTAACAAAGGACGTCGATTCATTTTCCCTATCAAGAATTTGTATGAGTCCATTGGCATCCCGTTTGACCCCAAATTGTTTTATAAGGGATGGGATTTAAATTATGTTCAAGTCTAACTATAAAGACTTTCAGTAAACAAAAGTGCTTGCCAGGAGACACCTGGAATGATTTAGACTTTCAGTTATCATGTCTGTCCTTCGCCAGACTGTCCATAACGGCGTAACCAAACCCATGGATTCGGCGTATTGGACCTTCTGGAACGTTATCCATTCTTTATTTAGTAGCTCAGACATACGTACTTATTCATTAATGAATACAGGCGTATACAGGTAATCAATACGGCGTATCCAGGTGTATAGATTACGACGTAATCGACTTCCCTGTACATTTTAGGTTATTATTTCGAGTCTAAACCAAACAAATACACCGGAGATGGAGTTGCACTTGTTTTCTTATGTTTAATACAGGACCTTCTGAACGAAACGACAACGTTGGTGGAGTATTTATAAATATGGAAATCTCAAAGTGTTAGAGTCTTGAAATCACAAGACGGCTGTTCAACACACGAACATTTTGTTCACGAGCAAAACCATAAATTAGAGAACAATTCATAGCTAACTATGACACGGAAGTTTCCTCCGTTCTAATTTTTTTTTTCGCCATATATTTAAACTGTTTGTCTAACCAATTGAGACGTTGTATATTTAAATGGGGGATGGAAAATTATAACAGTACTTGATCCTCATTTTCCACATATAAAATCAAACAAGCTAAAAATGGAGGATCAAATTTAAAACAAAATACATAACTTTTATGAGAAGAATCACTAGTTACATTACCTTAGCGCACTATAACCCTTATAGTTCTATTTGTGAGACATTATGCAATCCGTTTCCAATTGCTTACTAATATTCTCAAACATATTAGTGTGTTGGTGATGTAGTGGACCCTTTAAGAACTTGGGGGCCTTATATCACAGTCGAGACCTTCAATGACGAGTACTATGGATTTTGATGGAGTAACATGCTTGACTGGTAAATTTCTAGGATTAAACCAAGTATTGCCCACCTGCTGGTACTGCAAAGAAAATGGAGAAGATTAACAATTTTCAGTAAGAACCGGACGAAAGCCTTTTCCAAGCATGGGAAAGATTTAAAGAACTCTTAATGAAATGTCCCCAGCATTATTTAACTAATATGCAGGAAGTAATCTTGTTTTACAATGCGCTCGATGTTCCAACCAGACAAATTCCTTGACTCAAAGGTAGCCGGATTCCACTAAAACTGCTGCATATGCAAAAAATAGCCATCCAAGAAATGTTGAATACTCTATAGAAAATGGCATAACTGAACATCCTCGAAAACCAAAGTAATTGGAACTTCTAACGGACAAAGCTGCCATACAGCCCAACTCAACAACCTCGGGAGAGCGATTAAGAATGTCAACGAAAAAGTAACGCTGCTCAAGTCAAATGCGAATTAACGCAAGCCACACTACAAAAAGGACTGCCCACTCAAGCAATAATGGATATACACTTGGAAGAGGCTATTACCAAATAGTTTGGAGCACTCCTATCACCTCCGGGAGCAGTACAGAGCAACAGACCAGGATCTAGCCAACACAACAATGGAATATTCTTTGTACCCAGATCGAAGACCGACATTGAGGAATCACTTACCAAGTTGACGGCTAGACTCGGCACAGAGACACGAAGAGAATCTCAAACATATCACTGAGATTCGATCTCTACCAGAATGTGGATATAAGAAATCAAGGAGCATCAATTAAGACCTTGGAAATTCAAATTGGTCAAACGAGCAAAGTCTTACAAGAAAGAGGAATCGGAGGTCTATCCGGCTCAACAGAACCAAACCCAAGGGACCATGTAAAATCGATCTCAACCGCTAAAGCTGATTCGTCTGAGATACGCCGTATGGGATGTAATCCATAGGCCGTATCGGGCTCATAGCACATAAGCTTTTCTGAAATAGTTCCCATCCCAAGGCAACTACAAAACAACTAGTGTGATGATTGGAGAAAGGCACATGATGTAAAGATTTTAGAAGCTTATGATCACACCTTGCCTCAAAAAGAAAAAGACCCAAAGAGCTTTACTTTACCTTGTTTTATTCATAATGTTTGTTTTGATAAAGCCCTTGTTGACCTAGGAGCGAGTGTGAGTGTTATGTCATTTTCTACCTACACCAACCTTGATCTAGGAATTTTATCTCACACTAGGTTGACCATTGAACTAGCTAACAAAACAATAAAACAACCAAGGGGTATTCCTGAAAACGTGCTAGTAAGGATTGGAAAATTTATTTTCCCCATAGACTTTATCATCTTGAACATACCCGAGGATGACGATGTCCCTTTGATCCTCGATCGACCATTTCTGTCTACTGGCCATTCCAAGATTGATGTTTATAAAAGAAAAATTACTCTAAGGGTCGGGGAAGAAAAACTTATTTTCAAAAGTGTTAAGCCCGCCACTAGCATAATCAGGAGGGTCTTTATGTTAAAAGATCTTGATTCGAAAACAAAGCTTATATGAGAGGATAACGAGTCATTTGACCCACTTTATGGTAACTACATTGAATTAAATGATTTGGACACACCTCTAGAACCCACGACGAATCAAGATGTTAATTTTGAGCCAACTTTTGATAATGTTAAAACCAGTTTTGAATATTTTTATAAAATGAAATTTTCTTGCACAATTGGGTATAAAAATGTTAATGCTGACTTCATCCCTTCCTTGTCCGTTAATTTGATAACCAAAAGCTTTTATTATTCTATAATTAAGGACAAGGACGATCATGAAGGGAAGGGTCTAGCCGGAACTCTGATAGATATACCTATTTTCGTTGGAAATTTTTCTATCCTTACAGGTTTTATCATCATTGACGATGAAGATGTAACAAGAGGAGTTGCGCTCGGCATGCCATTCTTTATGAAATACGTGTCATGCTAAATAATTATGAAGAAATTCGCTCACGGGGACAAGTGCGAGCGAATGATGGATAATTAAAGAAGGAAAAAAGAAAAAGTTAAACTTAACGACTGGCTAAAATAAAAGTGCTTCTCGGGAGACAACCCGGTCGTTTTTAAATTGTTTGCACGAGTCTGTCTTCCCAGACACTCCATACGGCGTATCAAACCCCTCTGGATACGGCGTATGGATGTATCTAGAGTCTGTAATTTAATTTTAGTACTTTAAAACTATTTAACTATTTTTACAGGTTACATATAGTGTATCATGGGATTTGGGATATGGCGTATTGATCCCTGTACAGCATGTGTGTTTACTTATTTTCCTGCATTATAACCATTGTTTAACCGAGATAGGAATTACACTTTTGTCTTCTAAACTTTTATGCAAGACCTTGCTATAAGGAAATCGACAATATGGTATATTCTAAAAAAGACGTATGTTGAACTCGTACGAGCATTCTGACGCCTCATCAACACACTTTTGCTCAAGAACTCAAATTGGAGAATCATCCCGAGCAACATATCAGGGGAGTTCCTCGTTCTAATTCTATTTCCTATTTTCTTTAATTTGTTTTATCTATACAATGAGGACGTTGTATAATCTGAGTGGGGGGTAGAGAATTAGAATGCCTACTGTTGGGAATTATGAGCTTCTACAAGGTTATACTGCTGATGGACTTAGTACTGCTATTTGAAGATTTGTTCTGCTACTAAAGATTGAAGAATATAAACTAAGTCATTAGTGCTGCTAGTTGTAATAGTTAGTACTGTTTGTTATAGTTAGTACTGCCAATACAAAATGATAGATCATTAGTACTACTAGTTAGTTTATTAGTACTGTTAGTATAAGAAGTTAGTACTGCTTATGTGATGTGCAAGAGATATATTTGGAATAGATATGCATGATCACTTAACGTGGTTTGTAAGCCCATTAGGGTTTTCCTTATAGTATAAAAGGAACCATATGGCATAGTTAGAGATAATCAATCAATATAGAAAAGTCATAGCTATTAGGCAAAACATATAGTTGTTTTGTGAATCATTTAATATATTGTGAGTTGAGAGAAAGTTCTTGTGCTACATTGTTTTATTGTTCTTCTAGTATATAAAGATTAGATTCTGCATAATCTTTATATATTCTATAAGGTTTCCTATCTATGGTTGTCTAGATCATCTAAGATAACAAAGCTTTACAAGCTAATAAAGATTTGTTCAAAAGGGATCATCAAGTTGGTATCAGGAGCTGGTGTTCTAAACCTTGATCAGAAGGAATTCATTTATTCATACAAAGAGATAGATCTAGAAACAGTCCAAAACAATGTTGTGGCAAAGTTACCCCTTTTAAAACAGGGTGACTATAAGATGTGGAGACTCAGAATAGAGCAGTACTTTCAAATTCAAGACCATGCTCTATGAGATATCATAGAATATGAAATTTTCAATCCTGTAGTCGAACTACCTAACAAATACAGATTGTACCTATACTTCAATATTACTAGGTCGTTACTACTGAAGAGAAGGTCAAAAGAAAGGAATGATGTAAAATCCAGAAGTATGTTGCTAATGGCACTTCCAAATGAACATCAATTGACTTTTAATCAATACAAGGATGCCAAGACTTTGTTTGCTGCCATACAAACAAGATTTGGTGGCAATGATGCCACAAAGAAGACTCAAAAGACACTTCTGAAGCAGATGTATGAAAATTTCAACGCTCCAAGCATAGAGTCACTTGACTCTATCTTCAACAGGCTTCAAAAAATTGTTAGCTAGTTGGCCATCTTGGGTGAAAACATCTCTCAAGAAGATCTCAATTTAAAGTTCTTAAGAATTATGCCTTCTGAATGGAACACTCATGTTGTAGTCTAGAGGAACAAACCAGATCTTGACTCAATGAGCTTTGATGATCTCTACAACAATTTTAAGATTGTTAAACAAGAAGTCAAAAGAACTGTTACATCAAGCTCAAATTCAGGCTCTCAGAATATGGCCTTTGTTACAACTCCTAGCAGTACCAATGAAGTTAATACTGCTAATGTTCAAGTTAGTACTGCTAACTTTACAGTTAGTACTGATAGTACTCTTGATAGTACTACTAACTTGAGTGATGCCACTGTCTATGCTTTTCTGGCCAATCAACCAAATAGGTCTTAACTTGTTCAAGAAGACCTAGAACAAATCCATGAAGATGATCTTGAAGAAATGGATTTGAAGTTGCAATTGGCACTACTGAGTATGAGAGCAAGAAAGTATTACCAGAGAACTGGGAAGAAGATCACTATCAATGGAAGTGATACTACAGGATATGACAAGTCCAAGATAGAATGTTTCAACTGTCATAAGATGGGACATTTTGCAAGGGAATGCAGAGGTCCTAGGAACCAAGAAATCAGGGCTAGAAATCAAGACAGCTCAAGAAGGACTATGAATGTGGAAGAAATAGCTTCTAAGGCAATGTTGGCTATTGATGGAGCTGGTTTTGATTGGAGCTACATGGCAGATAAGGAAGTCCCTACCAACTTGGCTCTTATGGCTTTCTCAGATTCAGAGGTACATAATAACAAAACTTGTTCTAACACTTGTCTTAAAGCCTTTGAAACTCTTAAAACTCAGCTTGATAATTTAAGAGTAGAATTTAATAAATCTGAGTTTAGTCTAGCTACCTATAAAAGAGGTCTAGCTTCTGTAGAAGAACAACTTGTCTTCTACAAAAAGAATAAGGTTATGCTTTGTGACAAAATTGTTGTTTTAAAAAGAGATGCCTCATTTAAAGACTTAGAAATCAATGCTCTTAATATTCAAATAGAAAAAATTAAGAAAGAAAAAGAGAGCAATCAGATTAAAATTGATAATTTTGAAAATGCCTCTAAGAGTCTAGATAAATTGACAGGGAGTTAAATTTCTAATAACAATAGAAAAGGGGTGGGGTATAATGTTGTTCCACCTCCACCTACATGCTTATTTGCACCCCCAACTATTGATTTATCCAACTCTAGTCTTGAGGAGTTTTAACAGCCTGAATTTGAAGGCTATAGATTTAAGGCAAATAAGGGTGTCTGTGAAGATTCCTCAAATGAGATTAAGAAAACTAATGATGCCCCAATAATTGAAGATTGGGTTTCTGATTGTGATGATGATGATTATGAAGTAATGGTATTAAAATCTGATAATGTTCAACAAAAACCTAAGCAAGCTAGTCAACCTAGGAAAGTTAGTGAAAATTCTAGGAATAACAGAACAAACTGGAATGAAATAAAAACAAAAATTAGGAGTTGGGTTTCAAACTACAAAGAAAGCTTGTTTTGTGTGTGGGAGTTTTAACCATCTAATTAAAAACTGTGATTTTCATGATAAAAAGATGGTACAAAAACCTGTGTTGAGCAATGTGAAAAAGGGAACTGGTCAAAGGGAAGTCAGACCAGTTTGGAATAATGCTTTGAGGGTTAATCATCAAAATTTCTCTAATTCTAGAAGGAATTTTGTTCCAACAGCAGTTTTAATTAAGTCTAGAATAATACCAGTCAGTGCTGCCAGGCCTATTAATATTGCTGCACCTAAATTCTTTATGAATGTTGCAAAAACTAAACCAAATGCTTTTTAGAAGTCACATTAACTATCTAGGAGACCTTTTTACCAATAAACAACACTTAAAAATAGAATTTTGAATGACAAAGTTAATACTGCTAAGGTAAATTCTGTTAATACTGCTAAGGGAAACAAAGTGACAAGAGCTGTTGGGGAACAAGGGATTAATGTTGTTAAGTCCTCAGCATGCTGGGTTTGGAGACCTAAAATTAAGGTATTAGATCATATCTCCAAAAATAGTGGATCACACAGTTGTAAGCAATTTGACTATGTTGATCCAATAGGTAGACTCAAGTCAGTAATGACTTGGATCCCTAAGAGAAACTAATTCTCTCATAAGCAGTATTCAAGATGTTTTGGATTGTGTTTCTTTGTGCTTAACATTTTGCAGGTTTAGAGCTTAAAGGTTATTTGATTAATAATGGATATGTTGATTTGGAGAAAATACTGGATGATTGGAGTTGAGGGGAGGATATTGATGATAGCATGAATGTCCTTTCAGTGTTGGTTGTACACCACACAACAAATGGTCATCAATTCACCATGTCTAACAGACAAGAAAGAATTGGCTATTCTAGGGCAAACGGTAACTGGTAAAGAATTCTCAAATCCTTTGATGGCTGATACTTTGCCAAAAACTATACTTCCAACTAAGTTTGTGGAATGACTTGACGTTAAATTTGGGAAGAAATGGGATAGAAGTAGTATTTTGGTTTGGTTAACAGTTGTTGACTTCTATTCATGGGTTATGCATAAATATGGATCCTCGTGAATTCTCTCATGTCTATCTAGTTATTTCTAGTGTGTTTGTGATGAATAAAGGCATGTTGTTGCATGATTATTAAAGAAAAAGTTAATACTGGCAGGAAAATTCTTAATACTTATGGGCAAAAATATTAGTACTGCTAGACAAAAGTTAATACTGCTAGGCTAATATTAGTATTGTTAGGTTACCGTTTACACTGTTTGGTCAATAACAGATTTTCAACTCTTTAAATATTACCGTTGAGGTTTTTACGCAACTGACTAAGTATATAAGGTTCTAAATTTGGATAATTGTAATCTTTACCTTATTTACACGATTTCTTTTAAAGCTAAAGATACAATATATTCGCTTATCCGCTTTCCAACCCTTATAAACTCTCTATAAAATCTCAATTGCTTTTACCAAACACTAATTCATTCTAAATCGATCTTAACCTAGCACTCATATTAGTATTTTGTTCATAACTTATATACACATGGCTAATATGGATTTTTGCGACAAGCATAATATGGTGGCTTTTCTTCAAAAGCCAACTGGAAGTGAGGAATTCCATCAGATAGTAAACTTTCTTGCTGGTAGTCATATCAGGTATGCTTTAATTACCAATCTTACTATCTATGTTTCTTTAATTGAACAATTTTGGCAGACTGCTACTGTCGAAACAATCAATGATGGAGAACAACAGATAACTGTCACAGTTGATGGGCAAACAATTGCTATTACTGAAGCATCTGTTAGGAGACATATCCAATTAGCAGATGCAGATGGTATTAGTTCTTTGCCTAATACTGAATTTTTGAACAACTCACTCTAATGGGGTATGTTTCTAATGATGACAAACTTACTTTTAAAAAAGGTAAATTTTTACCCCAATGGAGATTTTTGATCCATACCATCTTACATTGTTTAAGTCCTAAGAAAACTTCATGGGAACAATTTTCTAGTAATATTGCAACTGCAATCATTTGTTTAGCTACAAACAGGACTTTTAAGTTTTCAAAATTAATTTTTGACGGTATGGTGAAAAATGTGGATAGTAAAACAAAATTTTTGATGTATCCACGATTTATACAAATGCTTTTAAATAAAAAGAAAAGGCTTTTTAAACAACATAAGAAAAAATATGTTGCTCCTTCTTTAACACAAAAACTTTTTAGCAACATGAAAATAGGTTTTTCAGGGGAACACATACCTCTATTTGATTCAATGTTGATTCATGACCAACCTGGTCAGGGTGAAGGACCAACACTCAGTGTTGAGTCCCAACACACACCCATTGCTTCTCCAACTACCTCACAACCCATTACATCTCAACCAATGTCATCACAAGAACAACCTTCTCAAGTACCTATAACTGAACCTATCATTACTACTTCATCCCCACCTTTATATGAAACAACAATTCCACACACAATATCTTCCATGCCCCTATGATTCACCTCTCTCAGGAGGTGACACACCTGGAAGTGATGAGGGCAGCAAGAAACTTAATGAATTGACGGAATTGTGTACCAAATTATCTGATAAAGTCACCAGCTTAGAGGATGATCTCAAACAGACTAAGAAGGTTTATGGTAAGGCTCTTACAAAGTTGGTGAAGAAGGTCAAACATTTGGAAGCCAAGCTAAAATCTACCTCAGTAAAGAGAAAGGCAAGGATGGTAATTTCTAATAATGATGAGGATCTAGTTTCAGAGGATCCTTCCAAATAGGGGAGGATGACAGAGACAGAATATGAAGATGTAGATGTAGAGACAGAATATGAAGAAGTTGAGTATAAATTGGATCAGACTAATACATTACAGCAGATTACTCCTATAAAGGTTTTACAAGGTGAATAACAAAGTCAAGAGAGTTCTGAAGTTCAATTAGATGTTCTCAGTTCAGCTAAGATCCTTGTAGATGCATCCAGAGAAAGAGTAAAGACCTATAAAAGTTACACTAGAAGAAGAAGAAGTACTGTCAGTTCAAGAGATAGTACTGCAAGAGGTCTTTTTAGTACTGTTGAGGAAATTCTAAGTACTGATGAAAGGATAACTCAGAAGCTAAATGAGGAAGAAATGGCAAAAGCTACAGCAAGAGAAGAACAGGAAAGGATTGATTTTGAAAAAGCCTTAGAGTTACAAAAATAGTTGGATGAAAGGGAAGAAACTGATAATATTGACTGGAGTATTGTGGCTGAACAAGTTCAAGAGAGACAGTCAGATACTATAAAAAGATATCAAACACTCAAGAAGAAACCAGTCTCAATAGCTCAAGTAAGGAAGAGTATGATGATTTACTTGAAGAATATGGTTGGATACAAGATGGGTTACTTCAAAGAAATGAGCTATGATGAGATCAGACTCGTGTTTAAAGAAGAGTATAATAAGATACAAACTTTGTTTAAAAAGGATACTAAAGTTGAAAAGACAAAGACAAAGAGAGTTGTAGAAGAGACACTACTTTAAGAGAGTTTTAAAAAGTTAATGACAGCTGAAGCTTTAAGTTCAGAACCTATTCAAGAACAACCAACTGAAGAACCAAAAGAATTATCTAAAGAAGAACTTAAGAAGATGTTAGAGATAGTTCCAGTAGAAGAAATCAAGGCAGAAGCTTTACAAGTTAAGTATCTTATCATTGATTAGGAAGTTCATACTGAAGGATCAAGAAAATATTGGAAGATTATCAGGGTTAGAAACATCATAGAGGCATATCAAGTTTTTGAAGATATGCTCAAAGGATTTGACAGAGAAGACCTTGTTACATTATGGAGCTTAGTTAAAGAAAGATTTAGATCATCAGAACCTACTGAAGATATGGAAAGAGCTTTATGGGTTGAACTGAAAAGACTGTTTGAACCAGATAAAGATGATGCGCTATGAAAACTATAAAAATATATGCATGATCCTTTGACATGGAGACTGTATGATACATGTAGAGTACATCATGTATCTTCAATAAGAGGACATGGCATCTATATATTAACAGAAAAGGATTATCCATTGTCTACTGCAGTTATGGGTTTGATGCTAAGTAGAAGACTGCAAGTAGAAGAAGATAGTCAGATGGCAAGAGACCTAGTTATGAAGATCTTCATAGAAGCCAACAAGCCAAGAAGCTGAAGTGTTTGGAAGAATCCTCTCAGAGCTAAAAAGCTATAATTCAAGAAACTTGATGATTTGGAGATAAATCACAAGTTTAGGGGAGGATTGTTGGGAATTAAGAGCTTCTACAAGGTTATACTGCTGATGGACTTAGTACTGCTATTTGAAGATTTGTGCTGCTATTGATGATTAAAGAATATAAACTAAGTCGTTAGTACTGCTAGATGTAATAGTTAGTACTGTTAGTTATAGTTAGCATTGCCAGTACAAAATTGATAGATCATTAGTACAGCTAGTTAGTTTATTAGTACTGTTAGTATAAGAAGTTAGTACTGCTTATGTGATATGCATGAGATATATTAGGAATAGATATGTATGATCACTTAACACGGTTTGTAAGTCTATTAGGGTTTTCCTTGGTGTATAAAAGGAACCCTACGACATAGTTAGAGATACGAATTCAACATAGAAAAGTCATAGCTATTTGGCAAAACATATAGTTGTTTTGTGAATCATTTAATATATTGTGAGTTGAGAGAAAGTTCTTGTGCTATTGTTACATTGTTTTATTGTTCTTCTAGTATATAAAGATTAGATTCCGCATAATCTTTATATATTCTATAAGATTTCTATCATAGTTGTTTTAGATCTATCTAAGATAACTAAAGCTTTAACAAGCTGATCTAAGATCTGTTCAAAAGGGATCAACATAGACTTTGTCTATACAAAATAACATACGTAAATTAAATAACAAAAAAAATTGTATAGTAAATTTATAAAATTTGAAAAACTTACAATACAACCGGTTGGGAATAAGTGCCTTGATAAAGATCCAGCTTCTCGAAATCTCTCTTCATAGTTAATAATTGCACCCCAACAATCGATTACATCAGCATCGAGCCACAACCCCGGTGTTAGTGTTTCCATATTCAAACGTGTTGAATATACTTTGTGCCCACGAGCATTAGTTTCAAAAACAGTTTCACTATATAAAAAAATATCATTCATTAAAATATATAAAAAGACTTAATTTAAATTAACATCTACAAATCCTGTGATTTTGTTTGAATCACATGTGATTCAAAGTGAATCTCATGTGATTAGAATAGAATCACATGTGATTCCTTAACTTACATTTTATCACCCTACATTGCAAACAAACTGTTTCCCACAATAAACTCCAGCTTTGTAATTTTGGGAACAAATTTTGTCTTCTTATTCATATATGGTGATAGCAAGTAAGAAGACGGTTTATCCATTCATTTTCCAGGACTAGGACTCAACATGGAAATACGAGTAGGTATTCTTTCGGGAGTAACCAGGCCTGCATTCACAACTTCCGTATTCTCTAAAACTTGATCAAGCACGTTACTCTGAATAAAAACAAAAACATTTAATAATAAAAAAATTAGGAAATATAAGGAAACGTTAGAATATTACGTATATGTACTCATCAAATATATAACCAATCACCTCTCCTACACAATTGGCATTTCGATCTAACCATTAGGTATAAGTCTCTGGTGTACTCAAGATCTCATTCTCTTCAACTGCTTCTTCTATAACCAGATGTTCTTCATCTTGTTGTTCTTCAACAGTTTCATTCTCTTGTACAGTTTCATTATCTTTAATAGTTTCATTATCTTGTATAGTTTCATTCTCTTGTATAGCTTTATTTCGACCAACGCTTACATTTCCACAATCATAACCATTTCCAACATCATAAACATTTCCAACATCATCATCCAAATTCCCATCTTCATCATCCCTATTTCGATCAACATCATATGCATCATCATCCCCATCATCCTCATCATTATCCCTATTTCCATCAACATCCAATGATATCGGATTTTTGAAAAGTTTGACATACTTTTCATGAAGATCAAGAAATTTCCCATCACCATGATTCTCTAAGCTAGCTTTCTTAATATATTCTTCAAGCAAAACTCTTTCTTGACAAATTAAAGAAATATTTTCTTCAACCTTTTGAAATAAATCATGTAATTAATCAAAATGTATTACTGTGGGTGAGAAACCATGAGATTTTATACAAATTAGATGTGATTTTACATAGTATAAAATGATATTCAAAAAATGATTCACATGTGATTTACAGGAATCACATGTGATTTACAGGAATCTCATGTAATTTACAGGAATCTCATGTGATTTATAGGAATCTCATGTGATTTATAGGAATGAAAAAAACAAAAAATGTAGACATACCTCTTTCTTAGAGGTTTCTGACTCACCCGTAAACCCTTAAGTTTCTTGGCTCTCAATTTTAGACCATTCACCATGAAGTTCTAAAACCCCCCAACACATGATCTTTAAGTTCTAACTCTTGTCGTTGTTTCATTAAGTAAGATGACCAGTTTCTGATAGCAGGACGTATGCGAACAACAGGAAACCCATCAAACTTGGATAAATCAAGATACAAAAGCTGACAAATAAAAAAAACAAAAATTAGTTGAATTTAAAAACATGAGAAAACATTTAGTTAAATTTAGAAACTTACAACAAGGAAGGTAAGTGGACCTAGATAATGATTAGTTCCCAGTGGGAGTTTACTGTGCTGAAGGCGGTCATAAATGTAACCGCACCAATCAATATTAGAGATTACAGAATCTTCACGGAGCTGTCTTACCACATCTAAGCAAATCTAACCCTTCAACCAATCAGACATACCCATCGTGTTGGTAAACAACGTAAGAAAGTTGACTTTGAAAAGAAAGTCAACTTCTTAAGCAACAACCAACTTTGAAGCGATATCATTAACTCGGATATCCTTTAATGGTTTAGGGTAAAATTGATCAACCCACAAACTTACAAACTCATGGTCAACCAGTCTTTCTTCTATGTCAAATAGTAAATAACCGCCAACAGGAACACCTAAAATCTCATGAATTTGCCTATGAGTTACCTCAATTTTATCGCCACTATCCAAGCTTAACATATAAGTTTGTGCATTGAAGTTTGCTACAACAAACCTTCCCAACTTTGATGGGATTTTATCTATGGTAACATTGTGTAATGAACTAAAACCTATTTCTGACAAAAAGTTCAACATATCAACTCTTGAGTCTTGGATGGCAAAAAAAAGAGAATTTGGAGATGTCCTTACACGAAGAGTTTGAAAAATCAAAAGATACTCTTCATGTGCAGCTTCTGCAGGCATCAGCTTTTTTTGTTTTTTCTTACCTTTCTTCGAGACACTCTCCTCATCAGATTCTTCTTTCTTGACCTTCTTTGTCAATTTATTTAACAGTCGCTTGATATTTTCTTCATCAATAGACGAAGAATTAAAATCTGAAACATTCCTCTTTCTCTTTAACCCACCCTTAAGCTTCAATTTCTTTGGCTTACGATCAACTTCATCAGACGAAGAAACAATTTCATCGGTCTCAAGTTTAGAATTAGAATCCTCTTTTTTGACTTACCCTTTAAAAGCTTCACTTTTACTTTCTTTTATTATCATCTTCCTTTAATAAATTCCTTTTCCTCTTAACAGCTTTTTCATTAGACCTTACAATACGAACATCAGTCTTAGCTTTAACTTTCGGCTTAACTTTTTACTTTGGATTAGGCTTAGCTTTAACTTCCGGCTTAGCTTTTTTCCTTGGACCTTAAAGCAAGAATTTCTGATGAAATAATGTTCTGCTTTGGATTAGGATACGACTTTTCCTTAACAACATCCAGCGCGTTGTTCTCTGGCTTCTCCTTTGGAAGCTCAGTCTTACGCCTTTCCTTAACAACATCTGGCGCGTTGTTCTTTGGCTTGTCTTTCGGGATATCACTCAGTCTGTTATCTTTACCAATAGAAGACTTCTTACCCTTATTCTTCAAAACATCCGACGCCTTATCTTTTAAAACAACCAACACATTCTCCTTGACCACCTTAGCCGGATCATCTTGGACATTAATTGCCTTATCTGCTACTACATTAGACGGATTAACGACATCAGCCTTATGCTTATCTGCAACAGCCGTTTTTTCCTTCACAACAACCGGTGCCTTATCACTCTCCTTTACAACCGAGGCCTTATCCTTTGGATTACCCTTTTGATTATACTTAGGTATAACACCCTGTGTTTTTAGGTCATATTACGATTTCAATCATTCCATTTTCTTTCTATTTATAGAATTTTATGTGTTTACTTTTTATTAAAATCACCTAGTTAAATCCTAATAAGTAAAACTTAACCAAGACTTCTTAACAACGTGAATAAGGCTACGTTTAAACTAAAGACTCTAGTTAACATTTTTCTACGACTTAACTAACCAAAATCGAGTGTATGTCATCCTTATCCTTTCACTACCACCCAACGTTTAACTTTAATGAGTAAACAAGTAAGTCTTATATTTCTTCCCTTGTTTTAAATTGGTACACACAATAAAAATTACTTAGGCAATAAATCTAATTCAAGAAAAAAATAAACTTTCCTACAAACTAGCAAGGAATCGTGTACACTTTTGTTTCCAACTTCTCAAACCAGTAATATGCAACTGGAAAAGATGTACAATTAAACCTATCTCACTAGAACCCTACTATCCCTTGGATAAAGCCCATGTCCACTTTTATAAAACTCCTTAAAACCCACGTATTTTTCTTGTTTTTGCTTCCACGCAACACCAACAGTAAACCCCTTTTAATCCCTATACATTGACCATGTTTAAACCCAAAAAAATTCCTTGCCTTATTTAGATTAACATACAAACATGACCTCAAGAACAGTATACTATGCTTACACTTCCATTTGTGTATAAAAAAAGAAGCCTTTGCATATTTCTTTGCAAACACAAAGAAATACAACACAATCAAAATCATAATCATACTCCTTTCACCATTGTTCTTGTTCTCATATCCTTGGTTTTTCGACTCACTCACAGCACACAAACATTACACCATCACTTTCATCATAAACCCTAAAACCCCAAGAAACCCTAACTAAGTTATTTAGTTTTTTTTGTTCTTCCTGTTGGTCGATCATATTAAGGCAGCAGGTATAGGTGTGTGTTTGTGATCATAAGGAGTTCAAGTAGTCGTGGTTAGCAGATTGTTTGGGTATTAGTCGCGAATCAGTAAGGGTTGAGCAATTAGGGTTTTTGTTTGGTTCAAGTTTAGGCCACGTCTTTCTCCAAGATCTTTGTGAGTCTTATGCATTAAATCCTTTTCATTTTTAGTATGCTATGTTATGTCATTAGATTTGTGCTTGAGAAAAAAAACCTATGTATAAAAGCTAACATGAAATCACCATTCTGAAAACTATGTTTTCTGTTATTCGAATATACTGTGATCTATATATTAAATTTTGTTATGACCATTTAGGTCAAATGATTGATTCGTGATGTTTATATATCCTAGGATAAGCACTCTTAGTGCAGGAGGTTGTGTCATAGGGTTAGCTAGTCGAACGAGTAATAACTTGATTACAGCCTACTTTTATTATACATGCTAAATCGGGTGCTTTTGGGGAACGAATTACAACTAGTTATCATTACACATAGATCTAGAAATTGATGGGTAGTTATGGTGGACCTAGCCTAGTTTACAATGGTACTCTTAGCTTGTCATAATATCAAGTAACGAACTTACAAACGTGACCTTAAGTTAGTGCTGCTGTCATGTTTCAACCAATTAAAACAGTTGGTATACGGGTCGCGCACCCCTTACTTTGGCCTCGTTTTTTACCCAGGTAATGACCCCAACTGTCTAAACTTATAAAAGAGGAATTAAAGAAGACATTGCCTAGTTTACTAAGATGTTTTTATTCTTTGGTCTTAATACCGAGTGATGTGTTCGCAATTGGTGATCAAAGTCCGTCAATTGTCACTTGTAAAATACTTAGCCAAAACAACGAATGGCTGTTTTAGTAACCATTCGCGACACATTCTTTAGCCACGTTTTTAACCCTTCAAACGACATTTTTGGACAAAACTCAAATGACAAAAGTTATGGACAATATGGCCTAATTTTCAAAACCACTTTTTGTTTATAATTTCATTGAGTGACGAATCTGGAATTTAATTGTAAAACTCTACTTTTGTCACACAAGTTTTATAATTAAAACGTAAATATTTCTAACGCTTTTAAATTGGTTTTGTCACAACTTCGCCAATTTATTTGACACGTTTAGAGACCAAATCAAGTGTCGACCTGAACTAACTTAGGATAGTACTCGTGACTTAGATCCTAAAATGTCCGATATCGTAGTCTACATGTTTAATAATGCGAGAATATGATCTGATATATTTGGCCGATTTTCATGAAAACAAGTAATATTTTCTCAAACTCAAGCACATACTAATGACAAGATTGCATGCAGTGTAGTATATTACATGATTAGTAATATGTGTATTATTCATTTAGGTAGCGGATAGAGTTTGCATTGCTTTCGCGTGCATCATTTACCTTGCTCTCTTCATATTCGTTGATACCTTATTATATCATTGAGGTGAGTTTATAGTCCCCATTTTACACTTTTCAATCATTTAGCAAATCTCGGGGATGAGATCATGATTGTTTTACAAAATGGATGCAAGTACATTTTAATTCAAATATTACGAGTTTGCCTAAGTAGCTATAACCCACTATGCCCATCATCATGAACTGTTAATTACTGGATTGTAAGCGCGAATATTATGAATAGATCTATTTAGGAATTAACATTCCCGTTCGGGCAAGTAGCACTTGCTAGTTTACCGGTTGGCCAGAAATGACGAATGTATACCATTTCGGACTCATAGATTTTACGGGTTGAACATCTACATTGGGCACCATCATTTATATATATTTGATATACATACATTGTTTAGCTTCAGTGTCATGAGCTTAGTGCATATCATAATACATTTTTGTGATATTATATTTGTTTCTTTATTACAGTGAAATCTTGCTATCCGCTTCATTTAATTTATAAACCTATAAATTCACCAACATTATTGTTGATAGTTTAAACATATTTTCTTAGGTCAATAAGGTGAAAGTCATGGGTACATTGGATGGTCGTCTTTTGAAGTCATATAACCATAAAGATTTACATGCATTACATTATGGGATATTGTTATGTTGTGAAATCTTTACTTTTTTAAGTTGAACAAGTTAAGCCTATGGGCTTTTGTAACAAACCATTTATGAAATCCAATGTATCAGTTTTTAAATGACTCTTTTATAGGTTATTCTCATATCTTGTGCTATTGATCTATGAAGTAATGCCCCCGGAACATCATATTCCGTTGCGGCCCATTTTGGGGGTGTTACAGGTTGGTATCAGAGCCAAGGTTTTAGAGAATCAGGTCAAATGTTTTTACTTGGTCTATAACCGTTTTTCAAACATTGTGTCATTCAAAAGTTTTTCAAAGGGACATACATGAAAACGAGTAGTGTTGCATCTAGTTTGCATCTAGTATACATGCTTACATGTCATGCATCATTTTAACATTAGTTGATTTTACTAAGTGCTTACATAGGCTATATACGTGTTAATATTACATTACGTATATTACTGCTGGTCTTATATAATATACTTATACAAGTTTATATTATGATTACAGATTAGCCATGTCATCAGACAACGCTTCGTCTGCAGTTACCTATACGTCCATATCCTCTGATTCGAATGGACCATCATAGGGTATTCCACTTGTGAATGTCAGCGAGCTTCTGGAGATGGACCCCTATGAGGAGGTTGCCCAACAAGGGCAGGCACCACCATTGTCACCTGCTTATGTACCTGACCCCATGAAGTTAGATGAGCATGTATCAGTATACATTCTTGAGCCTGAGCACCCGGAGTACCATGTACCATAAGATGATGACATTCAAGTTGAGGATCATCCTTATGCTGATAACGCTTCACCAACTGCTGAGTCACCTAGATACATTGCTAACTCATATTTGATGGAGGAGGATACTGATGAGGATTCTATTGATTATCCAGATGAGCCCGAGGATGACGATGAGGATCCCGAGGAGGATGACGATGAGGATCTCGAGGAGGATCTCAGTAAGGAGCATAAGCCCGAGGATGACGGTGAGGATCCCGAGGAGGATCCCAGGGGGAGCATGAGCTTGAGGATGAGGATACTAAGGAGGAGGAGCCCTCTGAGGGTTTCGATGAGACTGAACCGTTCGAGGAGGACGAGACTACTGTTACACCACCACCACCTAGACACTGTGGAGCGAGGAAATCTGTCAGGCCTCAGACACCTATGGCCGCTTCTACCCAGGCACTTATTGATGCATTTGCTGCTGGATCACCTCTATTTCCACTACCACCCACCAGCCCTGCCTATGATCAGGCATCACTAGGTCATAGGGCAGCCATGATCCATATGAGAGATGACATCCCCGAGGAGGACATACCACCTCAAAGGAGATTTTTACTTACTGCTCCCCCACCTGGGTGTGATGTAGCAAAGAATTCTACTGCTGCTGCTAGACCACCTAGAGGTCAGTATGATTTTGTTGATACTGTTAAGACAGGACAGGGTTTGATTCGTAGTCCTGGTCATGATGCCCAAACTATTGCTAAAACTGCTGACAGAGCTGAGGATGTTGGTTATGTTAGAGCTTTACAGGATTCTGAGCATAGGATGATGACTTCCATTAAGGAAGTCAACTTGAGGGTCAGCTACCAGGCACAGGTTCGCAGGCGAGAGAGTGAGGATTTCTATATACAACTTCATGATGCTCGGACTAACCGCAAAGATATTAGACTCGAGATTGATATAGTGAGAGGCCAGAGGACTGCCTACGAGACAGAGTTGCATGAGGTATGCCAGGCTTATCTTAGTTCCGAGGCTCAGAACAGGGCATTATTGGCACGACTTGAGACACTAGAGACTTACATGAGTTGTATGGAGTGGCAGCGCCAGAGCGCTGAGGATCGTGCAGTCAGATGCGTACCCAAGTGCTAGAGGCTAGAGCTCAGATTGATACGGTAGAGGACGTCGGTAGTAGCTATTAGTTGTACTTTTCCTTTCTAGCTATCTTATATAGTCTATTAAGCTTTATGTGTAACTCCCAGCTAATAGACTCTAGGATGTATTTTCATTTTCTGTACTAGATCATTAGTGGTCATTTTGTATCCAAACAAATCATGTATGATTCAACATTATGTTATAAAATGTTGATGTATTATGTTATGGTTGATCTCATTTTATTCATTCCCCCATTGTGTTGTGGTGTAGTTATTATTAGCATATCCATTTGTATTGACATTGTGATTATATCTCACGTACATTGTATACTTGTGATTAGTAGAATCATGCCTGTGACAAGACAAGGAGAAAACGACGCCATGACTCTAGAATCTATTCAAGCTATGATCGATCAGGTAATCCAAAAACCTCTACCCATACTCGGGATGATGCAAGCCAAAGTTCGGGTGGAGGACTCAGAAGATCTATGCAACCTGCGCGTATCTGTTCCTATACCGATTTCATGAAATGCCAACCCTTGAACTTCAAGAGATCTGAAGGCATTGTTGGCTTGTCTCAATGGCTCGAAAAGATGGAATCAGTATTCTACATTAGCGGTTGTGCCATTGACAATTAAGTGAAGTTCTCTACCTGTACTCTGCTAGGTGCTGCACTAACCTGGTGGAATGGTCATGTAAGAACTTTAGGTCATGATGTTGCCTATGCTATGACTTGGGGGACCCTCAAGAAGAAGTTGAAGGACAAGTATTGTCTAAAAGGTGAAATCAAGAAACTTGAAATTGAACTGTGGAATCTTAAGGTCAGGGGCAACGATGTTGCAGCTTATACTCAGCGTTTCCAAGAACTAGCCTTGATGTGCACCAAATTTCTTACGGATGAGACCGAAAAGGTAGACAAGTACATCAGTGGACTTCCTGATAACATTCATGGGAATGTCATGTCTGCATGACCCAAAACTCTTGATGATGATATCGAGTTGGCCAACGACTTGATGGATCAGAAACTACGCACTTATGCAGAAAGGAAGAATGACAAAAAGAGGAAGGCTGATGATTCATCAAGAAACAATCAACAACAACAAGCCCACAAAAAGCAAAATGTAGCTAGGGCATACACTGCTGGTCCTAGTGAAAAGAAGGCTTACACTGGAAATCTACCTCTCTGCACCAAGTGCAACTACCACCACACCAGACAATATGCACCCAAGTATGGAAACTGAAAGAAGTATAGTCATACTACCAATGATTGTCAGGTCAATACCAACAACAACAACAACCAAAACAACAACAACAAGAATCAAAAGGCAGGGGCATGCTATGAGTGTGGTAACATCGGGCATATAAAGAGGAATTGCCCAAAACTAAAGAATCACGGGAATGGCAACGGGAATGGCGTAGCTCAAGGAAGAGCTTATGCTTTGGGAGGAAGAGATGTTAGCCTGGATTCTAACGTCATCACGGGTACGTTTCTTCTCAACAACCGTTATGCTATAATTTTGTTTGGTACTGGTGCGGATAGGAGCTTTATATCTACTACCTTTAGTACCTTGATTGACATTACCCCCACTACATTAGAAAATTATTATGATGTAGAATTAGCCGATGGAAAAATCATAGGAGTTAACACCATAATTCAAGGTCGTACTCTAAACTTCATAAATCATCCTTTCAACATCGACTTGATGTTGGTCCTACTCGGTAGTTTTGACGTCATTGTTGGGATGGATTGGTTAACAAAGTATCATGGAGTGATCATCTGTGACGAGAAGATTGTACGTGTTCCTTTCGGAAGAGAGATGTTAATTTTTCAAGGCAATGGAATCAACCAAAGGGAAGAATCCCGACTGAATATCATTTCGTGCACTAAAGCACAAGAGTATTTGTCAAAGGGATGCGATGTATTTTTGGCTTACATTACCATGAAGGAAGCCAAAGACAAGTCAGAGGGGAAGCGACTTGAGGACGTACCGATTGTCAGAGACTTTCCTGAAGACTTTCCAGGTATTCCACCAGCTCGACAAGTAGAATTCCAAATTGATTTGGTACCAGGTGCTGCACCTGTAGCATGGGCGCCTTATCGGTTGGCACCATCCGAAATGAAAGAACTGGCGGAACAACTTCAAGAACTATCCGACAAAGGCTTTATAAGACCCAACTCTTTACCCTGTGGAGCCCCGGTCTTGTTTGTCAAGAAGAGAGATAGATCATTTCGTATGTGCATCGATTATCATGAACTGAACAAGTTAACAGTGAAGAACCGTTATCCACTTCCTAGAATTGATGACTTGTTCCATCAACTGCAAGGATCTAATGTCTACTCAAAAATTGACCTACGATCGGGTTACCACCAGTTGAGGGTTCGTGAGGAAGATATTCTGAAGACCGCGTTTAGGATGCGATATGGCCATTATGAATTTCAAGTGATGCCTTTTGGTTTGACAAACGTACCCGCCGTATTTATAGACCTCATGAATCGGGTGTGCAAGTAGTACTTGGGTAAATTGTTGATTGTCTTTATTGACGATATACTAATTTATTCAAAGAACAAGGAAGAGCATGAAGGGCATCTCAAACTAATCTTGGAATTACTTAAGAAAGAGGACTTGTACGCAAAATTCTCTAAGTGTGAATTCTGGATTCCAAAGGTACAGTTTCTCGGACATGTGATAGACAACAAAGGAATCCATGTAGATCCTGTAAAATCGAATCAATTAAAGATTGGTCATCTCCTAAGAATCCAACAGAGATCTGCCAATTTTTAAGACTCGCCGGTTATTACAGAAGATTCATTGAAGGCTTTTCCAAGATCGCAAAGTCCATGACTAAACTAACTCAGAAGAATGTGAAGTTCGACTGGGGAGAAAAGGAGGAAACTGCATTTCAGTTAATCAAGCAGAAGCTATGTAGCGCACCTATTCTGGCTTTGTCGAAAGGGTCAGAAAACTTTATTGTTTATTGCAACGCTTTGCATAAAGTATTGGGTGCCTTGCTTATGCAAAACAAGAAAGTTATAGCCTATGCCTCTCAACAACTGAAAATACACGAGAAAAACTACACCACTCATGACCTAGAACTTGGAGCAGTAGTGTTTGCCCTTAAAATGTGGAGACACTACTTATACGGGATGAAGTGTACCATGTTCACCGACCACAAGAGCTTACAACACATCCTTGACCAAAAAGAGTTAAACATGAGACAACGACGTTGGTTGGAGCTTCTTAGTGACTACGATTGTGAAATCCGCTATCACCTGGGGAAGGCGAATGTGGTCGCTGATGCATTAAGTAGAAAAGAAAAGATTAAACCTTTAAGGGTTCGAGCCTTAGTCATGACTATTGGCTTGAATCTTCCCAAACAAATCCTAGAAGCTCAAACCGAAGCATTGAAACCTAAAAACCTCACTACGGAAGATGTTGAAGGTATGCTCCGACAAGACCTTACAAAAGAAAGATTGAAACCCCGTGCAGACGGAACCTTATGTTTAAACAACAGGAGTTGGTTACCGTGTTATGGCGACTTAAGGACTCTAGTCATGCATGAGTCTCACAAGTCAAAATATTCTATTCATCCGGGTTCTATCAAGATGTACCAAGACTTGAAGCAGTTGTATTGGTGGCCTAACATGAAGGCGGATATTGCCACTTATGTTAGCAAGTGTCTGACTTGTTCTAAAGTCAAGGCAGAGCATCAGAAACCTTCTAGTTTGCTAGTCTAACCAGAGATTCCAAAATGGAAATGGGAGAAAATCACTATGGATTTCATCACTAAACTCCCTAAGATGGCAAACAGTTATATTACCATTTGGGTAATCGTTGATCATCTTACCAAATTTGCTTACTTCCTACTAATGAGGGAAACTGATCCCATGGAGAAGTTAATGAAGCTTTACATAAAGGAAGTAGTCACCCGATATGGTGTGCCTGTTTCTATTATCTCCGATCGTGATGGTAGATTTACATCACTATTCTAGAAAGCACTTCATAAGGTGTTGGGAACTCGATTGGACATGAGTACGGCCTATCATCCCGAAACTAATGGTCAAAGTGAAAGGACTATCCAAACTTTGGAAGACATGTTACGCGCTTACGTGTTAGACTTTGGAAAGAACTGGGATAGACATTTACCATTAGTGGAATTCTCTTATAACAATAGTTACCATACTATCATAAAAGCTGCACCATTCAAGGCACTGTATGGGCAAAAGTGTCAATCACCTGTGTGTCAAGAAGAAGTTGGAGATGCTCAGCTTATTGGTCCTGCAATAATTCATGAAACCACCAAGAAGATCGTCCAAATCAAAAGCAGAATCCAAGCCGCTCGTGATCGACAAAAGAGCTATGCAAACATTAGACGTAAACCTATGGTGTTTCAAGTTGGTGACAGGGTCATGTTAAAAGTTTCACCTTAGAAAGGGGTTGTGCATTTTGGAAAACGAGGGAAGTTAAACCCTAGGTATGTCGGCCCTTACAAGGTGATCAAGAGAGTCGAAACTGTTGCCTATAAACTTGAGCAACTACAACAATTAAGCCGATTTCATAACACGTTTCACGTGTCAAACCTGAAGAAATGTCTGTCCGATGAATCACTTGTGATTTCGTTGGAAGAATTACGTATTGATGATAAGCTCCACTTTGTGGAAGAGCCAGTAGAAGTTATGGATCGAGAAATCAAACAATTGAAGAGAAGTCACATTCCCATCATTAAGGTTAGATGGAGCTCTAAACGAGGTCCTAAGTTTACCTAGAAACGTGAGGATCAATTCAAGCAATAGTACCCACATCTCTTCACCAAGACCGCATCATTGTCAAGTGCCGCGTCTTAAGCCTTGAGGACAAGGCTCATTTAACGGGGGAAGAATATAACACCCCGTGTTCTCAGGTCATATTACAATTTCAATCATTCCATTTTCTTTCTATTTATAGAGTTTTACGTGTTTACTTTTTATTTAAATCGCCTAGTTAAATCCTAATGAGTAAAACTTAACCAAGGCTTCTTAACAACGTGAATAAGGCTACGTTTAAACTAAAGACTCTAGTTAACATTTTTCTATGACTTAACTAACCAAAATTGAGTGTATGTCATCCTTATCCTTTCACTACCACCTAGCTTTTAACTTTAATGAGTAAACAAGCGAGTCTTATATTTCTTCCCTTGTTTTAAAATGGTACACACAATAAAATTTAATTAGGCAATAAATCTAATTCAAGAAACAAATAAACTTTCCTACAAACTAGCAAGGAATCGTGTACACTTTTGTTTCCAACTTCTCAAACCAGTAATATGCAACTAGAAAAGATGTACAAATAAACCCATCTCACTAGAACTCTACTATCCCTTGGATAAAGCCCATGTCTACTTTTATAAAACTCCTTAAAACCCACATATATTTCTTGTTTCTGCTTCCACGCAACACCAACAGTAAACCCCTTTTAATCCTTGTACATTAACCATGTTTAAACCCAAAAATTCCTTGCCCTATTTTGATTAACGTATGAATGTGACCTCAAGAACAGAACATTATGCCCGCACTTCCATTTGTGTATATAAAAAAAGAAGCCTTTGCATATTTCTTTGCAAACACAGAGAAACACAACACAATCAAAATCATAATCATACTCCTTTCACCATTGTTCTTGTTCTCATATCCTTGGTTTTTAGACTCACTCACAACACACAAACATTACACCATCACTTTCATCATAAACCCTAAAACCCCAAGAAACCCTAACTAAGTTATTTAGTTTTTTTTAGTTCTCCCTGTTGGTCGATCATATTAAGGCAGCAGGTATAGGTGCATGTTTGTGATCATAAGGAGTTCAAGTAGTCGCGGTTAGCAGATTGTTTGGGTATTAGTCGCAAATCAGTAAGGGTTGAGCAATTAGGGTTTTCGTTTGGTTCAAGTTTAGGCCACTTCTTTCTTTATGATCTTTGTAAGTCTTATGCATTACAAACTTTTCATTTTCAGTATGCTATGTTATGTCATTAGATTTGTGCTTGAGAAAAAAAACCTATGTATAAAAGCTTACATGAAATCACCATTCTGAAAACTATGTTTTCTGTTCTTCGAATATACTGTGATCTATACATTAAATTTTGTCGTGACCATTTAGGTCATATGATTGATTCGTGATGTTTAAATATCCTAGGATAAGCACTCTTAGTGCAGGAGGTTGTATCATAGGGTTAGCTAGTCGAACGAGTAATAACTTGATCACAGCCTACTTTTATTATACATGCTGAATTGGGTGCTTTTAGGGAACGAATTACAACTAGTTATCGTTACACATAGATCCAAAAATTGATTGCTATTTATGGTGGACCTAGCCTAGTTTATAATGGTACTCTTAGCTTGTCGTAATATCAAGTAACGAACTCGTAAACGTGACATTAAGTTAGTGCTGCTGTCATGTTTTAACAAATTAAAACTGTTGGCATACGGGTCACGCACCCCTTACTTTGGCCTCGTTTTTGACCCAGGTAATGACCCCAACTGTCTTAACTTATAAAAGAGGAATTAAAGAAGACCTGGCCTAGTTTACTAAGATGTTTTTATTCTTTTGTCTTAATACCGAGTGATGTGTTCGCAATTGGTGATCAAAGTCCGTCAATTGTCACTTGTAAAACACTTAGCCAAAATAACGAATGGATGTTTTGGTAACCAGTCGCGACACACTCTTTGGCCACATTTTTAACCCTTCAAACGACATTTTTGGACAAAACTCAAATGACAAAAGTTATAGACAACATGGCCTAGTTTCCAAAACCACTTTTTGTTTATAATTTCATTGAGTAACGAATCCGAAATTTAATTGTAAAACTTCACTTTTGTCCCATAAATTTTATAATTAAAACGTAAATATTTCTAATGCTTTTAAATTGGTTTCGTCACAACTTCGCCAATTTATTTGACACGTTTAGGGACCAAATCAAGTGTCGACCTGAACTAACTTAGGATAGTACTCGTGACTTAGATCCTAAAATGTCCGATATCATAGTCTACATGTTTAATAATGCGAGAATATGATCTGATATATTTGGCCGATTTTCATGAAAAGTCATATTTATAAACAAGTAGTATTTTCTCAAACTCAAGCACATACTAAGGACAAGATTGCATGCAGTGTAGTATATTACATGATTAGTAATATGCGTATTATTCATTTAGGTAGTGGATAGAGTTTGCATTGCTTTCGCGTGCATCATTTACCTTGCTCTCTTCATATTCGTTGCTACCTCATTATATCATTGATGTGAGTTTATAGTCTCTATCTTATACGTTTTAATCATTTATCAAATCTCGGGGGTGTGATCATGTTTGTTTTACAAAATAGATGCAAGTACATTTTAAATTCAAATATTACGAGTTTGCCTAAGTAGATATAACCCACTATGCCCATCGTCATGAACTGTTAACTACTAGATTGTAAGCGCGAATGTTATGAATAGATCTATTTGGGAATTAACATCCCTGTTCGGGCAAGTAGCACTTGCTAGTTTATCTGTTGGCCGGAAATAACGAATGTATACCATTTCGGACTCATAGATGTTAAGGGTTAAACATCTACATTGGGCACCATCATTTATATGTATTTGATATACATATATTGTTTAGCTACAGTGTTACGAACTTAGTGCATATCGTAATACATTTTTGTGATATTGTAGTTGTTGCTTTATTATAAGGAAATCTTGCTATCCGCTTCATTTAAAGTATAAACCTATAAATTCACCAACATTATTGTTGATAGTTTAAACATGTTTTCTCAGGTCAATAAGGTGCAAGTAATGGGTACATTGGATGGTCGTCTTTTGAAGTCATATCACCATAAAGATTTACGTGCATTACATTTTGGGATATTGTTATGTTATGAAATCTTTACTTTTTCAAGTTGAACAAGTTAAGCCTATGGGCTTTTGTAATAAACCATTTATGAAATCTAATGTATCAGTTTTTTAAACGACTCTTTTAGAGGTCGTTCTTATATCTTTTGCTATTGATCTATGAAGTAATACCCCCAGAATATCATATTCGGCTGTGGCCCATTTTGGAGGTGTTACATTAGGAACCTTACTCTTACGATTATACTTTAAAACATCCAACGCCTTGCCCTTAGAAACCTTATCAGTCGGCTTACGAGTTTTTGGCTTATCCTTAGAATCCTTATCATTAACCGCATCAACAAATGGCTTACCAGTCAACTTTTTAATAACATCATGAGGTTTTTCCTTCACAACAGCCGCAACAAGTGCCTAATCAATATCCTTTACAACTTGACCAGTGATAGGATTATATTGAGAAACCGGTTATGGGTTAAACACTATATCACTAGGTTTTTTTGACATGATCATATCCCTTTCACTCATCGTAACCCGCCTACTCCTAGGAGAATCATTATTAGGAGTAACCTTCGATTTCATAGGAGAAACACGACCAATACCCTTAACACCTAACATAAAACAAAAAAATATAAAAAACCATTAGTAAACAAAAAAAGCAAAGCACTACTTATTATAAAAAAAATCCTAACAAATAACAAAACATCTAAACAAATCACATAGGATTCATACCAACATTGAAATCACATGTGATTCATACATAAACACCTATTGACTTATCTTCATACAAAATAAGCAAAAAATAAGCAACAAACTTAAAAACACAAAATAAGCAAAAAACAACCAAAAAATAAGCAACAAACACTGATAATAAACCGAAATAACAAAAAAAATTAAATAAGCACAAAAAAAATATATTGAATAAGCACTACTTATTATCAAAAAATAATCTTAACAAATAACAAAACATCTAAACAAATCACATAGGATTCATACTGATATGTGCTTAAACACATATCATTTATTTCTTATTATTAAGCTAACAAGACCGATAATGAATGAAAACGACATAAAAATACATTGTATACGTTTGTATCGTAAATTGTGTCTTGCAGATACGGATATATCACTAAAGGACAAGAACAAGGCCAAAACGGACAAAACCAAGCATGGGAATGAAAAGAGCGCGAGAAAACAAAGCCGAAGGCATATTCATTTTTAATGGGCCAACCCGTACCCGTTTAATAGGCCAGGTCAGCCCATTATAATATGAATTATACTAAACCCTTAGCCTTATAATACATAAATCCAATCTAAAATCTAAATACCAACCTGGCCCAAGAAAACCAAACCCAAAATCCCATTTCCTGAGTCCAAGTCAAAATCAATAAACCTTGGTCAAACATTACTATTTACCCATCCTCCTCCCTTTAATTTTGTTTTACTGCAACAAATTAGTGACGGGGGTAAATCCTTTTTCTCTCCATTCACCCACACGCTCCTAAGTTATTAGAAGCTGCCTGACACGTGTGACACCATTTAGCCATGCTGGCAATCCGCTAAAACCTGATTGGATAATGGGACGTGGAGGAAATCAAGGGCTCAAAATGATGGATCATGAGGCAGTTATGAATCAAAGGCTAGGATGAGAGATCATCGACGCTCCTCAAGGCTCTAGAATTATCCTCTCACTACTATAAATAGAGGAGTCCTTAACACATAGAGATGGCTAACTTTAGTGTAGTTGTTTTAGCTTAAATTTAGCTTATTGCCTTTTTATTATTGTATTTTCATTTAAAAAGTATTGTAAACGTTTGATTATTAATAAAATTGCAGTTTCATTTATATTGTGTTAGTTTGAATTCTATTTTTACTATTATATAATATAGCTTAAAATAATTTTCTTTTAGATTTATTTTTCTCTTATTTAGTTTTTATTTAGTGCATGCGCACTCGCTCTTCATCGAATTTAATTGTTGAATCTTCCACGATTCCGAAGCAACGTATAGTAGACGTTCCAAGCAAATAGTCGAACCCGATATTCGAACTATTGTAGAGACTCCCGTTGTCACTATGGCGGATACGCGTACTATGTCAAAATTACTCCAAGCACCCACCGAGGGTTACGGAGATGCGATTGTTATTCCCGCTATAGTTGCCTAAATTTTTGAGTTGAAAGTCAGGTTACTTCAATTAGTAACTTCGAGCCAATTTCATGGTTTTGAGAGGGACGATCCTCATGCTCATATTCGTTGGTTTAACAATATCACTTCTACGCTAAAATACAAAAATGTTCCACACGATGCTATCAAGTTGATGATTTTCCCATTTTCTCTTGAGGGGGTCGCCCGGATTTGGCTTGAAAAAGAACCCCCTCGTTCTATCCTTACATAGGAAGATCTTGTTTCTAAGTTTGTGAATTATTTCTTTCCTCCTTCGAAGACTACGAATCTCAAGAACGATATCATGATTTTTCAACAAAAGTTTGAGGAAATGTTTAGTGAGGCATGGGACCGATTTAAAGAACTCCTTCATAAATGCCCACATCATGGTTTTTTGAAATTGCACCAAATCGATACATTTTATAATGCATTGACACAATCCGATCAAGATTCTTTAAATGTCGCCGCCAGTGGTAATCTTTTGAACCGTACACCTCTAGATGCTTTGACGATTATTGAGAATAAGTTGAAAGTACGTACTTCAAGAAACAAACCGATTGTTTCAAAAGTAAGTACTACTACTCCATCATCATGTCCTCTCCGGATGTTACCGAAGCTCTTACCAAGATGGTTTAAAGAATTAAGAGCTTAGAACAAGTTCTAATCAACCAAGCTTCCGTGAAAGCCTATAAGAGATATGTGTGACTTATGGTGGACCGCATCCCATACTATGAGTGTCTATGGCTAGCAGAATCAACACTTTTAATTGCTTATGCACCAACGGGACCTACATCAGGATTCCCAGATACCGTCCTCAAGGAGACCCGAATTATCATGCTAGCAACCAAATGGGACCACCCGATTTTCCTCCTCTGAATGTGCAAAACAATCAAAACTACAATCGATACAATCAAAATTAAGGAAGAGGGCAAAACTTCAATCAAGGAAACAACAATTTTCAAGCTCTGGATTATCAAGCTTTGAATTTTCAAGCTCCGAATTATCAAGCTCAAGCTGGACCTTCGAATGAGTTAACGAACTACATGAAAAGTAATGAAGCTACTTTGAGAGCCTTGCAAACTCAAATGACTAATATGAAGACGGAATTGCGAAATGAATTCAGATATTCTTTTGATACAAGAACCAACAAGATAGAAAATCAAAACAATCAAATAATGAACATGTTAACTGGTATGCGTTTAATTACACATACCTTTGACCACTAAAACCGGACTTAAATGACTAAAAACGTACCAAAAATACATTGTATTTGTATGTTTTGCATTTGTATTATGCAAGTAATGGATATCTAAGAAAAGGACAAAAATAGAAGCCAAAATGACAAAACCGAGCACGAGAACGGAAAGAGCATAAAAGAAAAGTCAAGTCAAATCCAGAAGTCAATAAAAAAGTCAAAGTCAAAGTTAACCCCGGGATGAGGCATTGGAAAGAGCATCAAAAACCAAACCCGAAAACCTAAATTGCCAAAAGTTAGCCCACCCATACCCACCTAGTAGGCCTAGGACAACCCACTTATACTTTATACACTTTAAACTTTAATAAAAGCCCAAAACCCTTTATTTTCCATACTCTGCCCAACACTAGCCCAACATCAACCTTTATAACATCCCTGTTAACAATCCCGTTATCCCTTACCCTTTATAACACCCCCGTTAGTCCTTTAAGGACTAACAGTGCAAAATCATCCCACACTTCAAGGGCCAAATATGAAAGAAACAAGGACTGTCTTTGCAACATACTTATAAACCTTTAGGGGGTAAAATTGCCATAACCCTAAACTCATCCCCTGCAACCAAAACACTGTACATCGTCCCAAATTTCCCGCCCCACCTCCATTTTTACTATTACACCTACCCCGAGGTTAAACCCACTTAAACCCACATTCTAGAAGCTAAAAGGAATGCAAGGGATGACGTCTTTGGGCTCTGACACGTTGGCAATCCAAGGCAATCATTGGGGAATGATTGCGTTGGACACAATCAAGGGTTGTGATGGATTTAAAGAAGCACAAGTGAGAAAATAGAGGCCAAGATTGAAGCAACTTTTCCTCTCACACAAGAAAACCAAGCCAAGGGTCTAGGTCCTTCTATCCGACCTATAAATAGATGGCTTAACCCTTTTAGTGAGAAGAGATTTTTTTAAGTTTTTAGTCTCTTTTAATGTAATTTTTATTTAAGTTTTAAAGCATTTTGTATTTCCTTTCCTTTGTAAAAGTTTAAGTTTTTTAATGAAATTTTGAGGTTTGTGTTTTAAGTTTCTGTGTTTGATCATTTTATATAACCTGTTAAGCTTTGAAAAGCTATGAAACAGCTTATGGATCTCACCTAAAAGCTTCACTAAGCTTTTTGTTTCTTGAATCAAACCTTACATTACTGTTTTATCACTTTTATTTATTGTTTTAATCATAAAAATCTAAAAAAATACCAAAAAATATAAAGAAGATTTCATGGAGCATGGTGTATTTTGGATGGCCATGGGTTAGTGCTTATTTGGATAAGCTATAGGATTGTGACAAGTTGTTTTGGGTCTTGGAATTCATAAGAAAAGCTGGACTTTGGTAAACTTCTTTATCCATTTATACTTATTTACTATAAACGCTTATTAGTGCTTATTTATTGTTCTTATTTGCTTATCTATGCTATTAATGATATTTAGACCATTAAAAACGACCAAGCTATAGTTGAAAATGTAGTTGTGCAAGTTTTCCTTAAATCTTTCTTAAAGTAGCTAAAATTTGCATAATCTTTAATTAAGTTTAGTTTTTGCAGATTAAGTATTATAAGTTGATCATTGTGTTTGTTATAAGTTGTTAAAGATCTGGTCTTAAGAGTTTGTTCATTAAAAATCAAGGAATCAAGTTAAAATTGGCAAATCTGTTTTTAAAGGAGTGTTTGGTTTAACTGTTTTAATGGGTCAAAATGGGTCAAGATTGCATTTTGACACTTGAGTCAGTTTAGTTTAGCTTAAATTAGTCTAAAAAACTAGTCTGTTTAAGTTTTCAAGTAATAAATCTCATCTTTAAGGTTTGAGGAGTTGTGGTTTGAATCTGTGAAGTTTAAGCTCCTCTTAGTTGCTTATTTGATTGTGAACATCTTTTGAGATTTGTGAAGTTTTTGTGTTTATGCAGTGTTCAAATCAGGTTAGGAACAAAAGTCTACTAGCCCTGCATTGTTTGTTTGCAAGTTTGCCAAATCTAAATCAAATAATTGCTTAGTATTGAAAAAAATTGAGAAAATGCTATTTCACCTGCTTATTCTGTTTATTCTGATTTCAAAATAACATTTTAGGCTGTTGATATATAGTCTTTGGAGATTTAAATTTTATCTGTTTGTTGGTCTCAGATCCATAAGGATCTGTTTACTCACTTATTTTTAAGCCCAAAAGTTGTTATTTTCAAAAATAAAAAGTTAAGTCTTGATTGAAATTTTGAAGAACATCATTTTTATAAGCAAAATTAATGGCTTATTTGAGTTTCAAAATGTTTTCTCTTTATTGATTATTAAAGCTTATTGCATAATCTTTTTAGAGGTATAAGCCTTTTTGCCATAAGGATCTGTTTAAGAGCTTATTTTTAAGCTTAAAAGTGCCCCCTTTGCTGTCTTGTTAACTATTTTTAGCCATTTTGCTTATTTGCCTTATCTGAGCTTATCTGCTTATTTCTTTTGCTTAAGTTAGGTTTAATATTGATCATTAGGTTAGTTTAAGTTCAATTTAGCTTATTTCCTTTAGGGTTAAGCTTATTTAGGCTTATTTGCACTTTTAGTTAAAAAAAATTAAGTTTTATAGCTTTTTAAGTTTTCTGTCATCCTAGCTTAATTTAGTGCTTATTTTTGTTCAAATGTGCTTATAAGGTGTAGTTAAGCTCCTGTCTTAGCTTATTACTCTTTTTGGTTTGCTTATTTGTGCCCAAGTAGCCAAACAGTTAGTCATTTTTAAGGCTTAGTATAGTTTTGCTTATTCTGTCACTTATTTAGCTTATTTTAGTGCTTATTTGTGATTTATAAAAAAAGTGCTTTTGTAAAAATTGCTTATTTAGTGCTTTTCTAAAAAGTTGTAAAAAAATGGAAAACAAAAACGTTTGGGAGTAGGGGAAGCCCCGGGTGAGCAAGGCTCGAACCTGGGACCTCAACCCCACAACCAAACGTTTTACACAACACACACACTACCACTTGCCCTGGGGTCTTTTTCGATTTTACTTTGCAAAATTAAATACTTATACACGTTTTACCCCTTTTAGCTTATAAGCCGTTTTTGGCTTATTTCACAGCTTATTTGATAAGCTGTTTTTCCCAACTTATTTTTTTTAGATTCTACATTGTTCAAGATACATTTGTCAAAAAAATTTCTGATTTTTTATAACTATAGTTAGTATTTTTTTAATATTAATTATCATTAAAATCATTTTTAATTCATAAAAAATTATAAAAAAGTCAAAAAAATATAATTTTTTTAGAAAATTTTCTTTTAACATTTAGAACCTAAGAAAATTAGATTTGCTTTCGTAGGGTTAAAATTGCAAAATTTGATTTTTTAAAGAACGGGACTGAATCCCGTTCATGTTTTTAGTGATTTTAAGCTTAAATCTTTTCCGTTTTTGGTCTAGTTTCTTTTTCTAGCTTTAAGTCAATTACGACTTTATAAAACCAAAAAAATCATTTTAGAACTTAATTTTGATAATTTAGGGTTTTTAGGTCCCGTTTAGGATTCTCGTTTTGCGTTTTTAGTTAAAATTTGTCTTACCTTAATTGTTTTTAAGTTTTGCCTTAATTTTCCTATAGTTTTAGATAACCAATCATAATCTTGTTCCATTCAAGCATCGATTCTCAAAACAACTCTCGACTTTCAATTGCATTCCTTGTTGGGGATAACGACCCGGGAATCATACTCCCGGTTTACTATAATTGTGATTTTTGATTCTTATCCCTTATATTATATATTTATAAGTATATTTTATATATTTTATATTTATATTTATATTTATATTTACAAAGGGTATAATCAATTCTTGATCAGTTTTTGACGCCGCTGTCGGGGAGGTTTGTATCCGATTGTTGAAGCCGTTTGACAATTTTTGTTTGAAGATCCTTCCATGTGAAGTTATTTTGCTTATTTTCTTAAAAAAAAGATTTTTCTTTTATTAGTATATATATAATATAAAATAAAATAAAAAAACAAAAAAAAACATTGTCCATAAAAAGAAATAAAAAAAATTACCAAGTTGGTAAAAGAACACCAACATATAATACTTTCAACTGAAGTATTATCCATTAATAAGTTCCCGAACCAAAGATCAAAAACTTGCCTTTTGTGTCACTTGCGACGTACGGCTCACCTTTTAAAGTTAAACAAACTCCTTTGTGCGTTTTTCTTTTAGAGAGCTACCGTGAAGCTTGTTGATTATTAGGTTTAAGTGTCTTATCTCATTGTCCGTTATTAAAATATATTGTGAATACATTGTTGAAAAACCAAAAAAATATATATAAAAAAAGGAAAAAAAATTAGTATAAATTTTCTTTTTACATTTTAGTGCATGCGCACTCGTTCTCAATCTCGTAATTCTAACCGTCAACAACAACAAGTCCCACCGACTTTTGTTGAACCATTCAATCTTGTGGAACCTATTGAAAATCAAGCTCCTCCCGTAGTTACGATGGACGATAATCGTACTATGGCTCAATTGCTCGAAGCACCCACCTTGGGTTAGAGGACGCCATCGTTGTTCCCGAGATCACCGCGGACAACTTTGAGCTTAAGCACGGATTGCTTACCCTCGTTCAAAACAAACAATTCTTCGGACATGACAAAGAAGACCCTCATGCTCACATCCGTTATTTCAACAAGATCACTTCTACGATGAAGTTCCCGAACGTCCCGAGTACGTCGGTAAAGCTTATGCTTTTCCCATTTTCTCTCGAGGGTGCCGCCCGGATTTGGCTTGAAAAAGAACCCCCTCGATCGATTCTCACATGGGATGATCTTGTTTTGAAATTCATCAACAAATTCTTCCCTCCTTCCAAAACAACAAATCTTCGAAATGAAATCACGAGATTTCAACAACGATTTGATGAAACTTTTTACGAGGCATGGGACCGATTCAATGATCTTCTTCGGGCATGCCCACATCATGGATTTTCGGAGTTACATCAACTCGATACTTTCTATAATGCTTTGAACTCTAATGATCAAGATTCGTTGAATTCCGCCGCGGGTGGTAACTTTTTGGATAAAATGCCTCGGGATTGCCTAAGAATCATTGAGAGCAAATCCAAAGTTCGTAATTCACGTAACAAACCGGTTGTTGCCAAAGTGAGTTTGAGCTCTTCCACCCCCAGAATTTCTTCTGATGTTGCTGAACTTAAAGATATGGTGAAAGCTTTACTTCTCGATAAGAAAAACCAAACCCAAGCTCCCGCTCCCGTAAAAGCGGTCGAGGAAAGTTGTGTTACTTGTGGTGGTGCTCATTCTTACCGAAATTGTCCCGCCACCGATGGCAACGTTTATCATGACAATATTCAAGAGTACGTTTCCAAAGCCGCCGCAGCTAATTTCAATCAAGGAAATACCTGTTAGGGAGCCCCGATTGCTAATCAAATTCGACCTCCCGGTTTTCCACCCGTTCAACAAAACCAAGGAAATAACCAAAACCGTTACAACCAAAACCGGGGGAATAATTACAATCAAGTCCAAATTTATCGACCCCCAATTAATCAACCCCTGGTTCACCAAGCTCCACCTTACCAAGTCCCAGTTCCACAAACACAAAGTGTTTCGAAGGATGATTTTCAAAATTACACCAAGGCTAATGATGCAGTGATGAGAAATATGCAAAACCAAACCCAAAACATGCAAAATCAAATGACCAATTTAACAGATTTGCTTACCAAGTTCATCAATTCCAATACCGCTTCTACTTCAGGTTCGGGGACACTCCCTAGTAATACCATTACTAACCCGGAGGTAGATTTGAAGGGTATTACCACCCGAAGCGATGTTGCTTATCAAGGACCCACGATTCCTACTACTTCTTCTTCTCCTCCTAAAGTAGTAGAACGTGAAACCGAGGTGACAAAGGACATGGTGCCTCCTACTAATAACGGAAGCACCAAAGACGTCCAACCTCCGGTTGTCCAAGTTCAACCTCATGTACCAAATTCTAAGCCCGTTGTTGCTCCCGTTAGTGCTCCGATGCCTAACTTGAAACCGTCAATTCCATATCCTTCGAGACGTAATGATGAAAGGCGTCGTGAAAAAGCTAACGACCAAATTGAGAAATTCTACAAAATCTTTAAAGATTTGAGTTTCAAAATTAGCCTCACGGATGCTTTGATTCTTATGCCAAAATTTGCCTCGACTCTTAAAGCTTTAATCGGAAACAAAGAAAAATTAAGTGAAATGGCTAGAACTCCGTTGAATGAGCATTGCTCGGCGGTCATCCTCAACAAGTTACCCAAAAAACTTGGAGACCCCGGCAAATTTCTCATACCGTGTGATTTTCCCGGAATGGATGAGTGCTTAGCCTTGGCCGATCTTGGCGCTAGCATAAATCTCATGCCATTATCCGTGTGGAAAAAGCTTTCTCTTCCGGAGCTCACTCCTACTTGTATGACTCTTGAACTTGCGGACCGTTTGATTACCCAACCGATCGGTATCGCCGAAGATGTCGACGTAAAAGTAGGAAAGTTCCAATTCCCGGCCGACTTTGTAGTTGTAGACTTTGATATCGATCCTCGAGTCCCCCTAATTCTCGGGAGATCCTTCTTAAAGACCGGACGTGCTTTGATTGATGTTTACGAAGGAGAATTAACTCTTCGTGTTGGAAAAGAAGCCGTAACATTCAATCTTGATCAAACTTCGAGATACTCCTCTAATTATGATGATAATTCGGTTAACCGAATCGACGTCATTGAAATGGCTTGTGAGGAGTATTCTCAAGAAGTTCTCAGTTTCTCTGATGTGATCGCGAGTGGCAATCCCACTCCTTATTATGACCCGATCGTTTCTACCTCTTCTCCGACTCTCACTCCCTTCGGGGATAGTGATTTTCTTCTCGAGGAAGTCGATGCTTTCCTCGCTCTTGAAGATGATCCAACTTCACCAGAAGTTGATGACTCTTATTATGACCCGGAGGGGGATATTCTTCTTCTTGAATCATTTCTCAATGATGATCCATCATTACCCCCCACTCAGGAAACGTATTTGCCTGAAATTCGAAAGAACTTAAAGTTTGTTAAGCTTAAACTGATTAATCTTCATTTGATGAACCTCTGGTGGTCGAACTCTAGGGCTCTACCCTTCTCATCTCGAATATGCATTTTTGGAAGGTAACGACAAGTTTCCCGTCATAATTGCTAAAGACTTGAGTGTCGAGGAAAAAGCCGCTCTCATAAAGGTTTTGAAGTCACACAAGCGAGCCATCGCTTGGAAACTCTCCGACATCAAGGGTATTAACCCGGAATTTTATACTCACAAGATTCTTATGGAAGAGGACTACAAACCGGCGGTTCAACACCAAAGACGGGTGAATCTAAAAATCCACGATGTCATCATAAAGGAGGTTGAAAAACTTCTTGGTGACGGATTAATTTACCCGATCTCGAATAGTCCTTGGGTAAGCCTCGTTTATGCGTACCAGAAAAAGGTGGGGGGGGGGGCCTTTACCGTTGTTGAAAATGATGAAAATGAGTTAATTCCTACTCGATTGGTTACGGGATGGCGTGTATGCATTGACTATCGAAAGTTAAATGAAGCCACCCGTAAAGACCACTTTCCACTACCGTTTATGGATCAAATGCTCGAGAGATTAGCGGGAAATGAGTACTATTGTTTTCTCGATGGTTTCTCGGGTTACTTTCAAATTCCCATCGACGTTTTCTCAAAACGTAATTAAATAACAATCAATCTCAATTCATTAACAAAAGTTCGCCTACCGTCGCATGCCTTTCGGCTTATGCAATGCACCGGGCACGTTCCAAAGGTGTATGATGGCTATCTTTCATGATATGATCAAAAAAACGATGGAAGTCTTCATGGATGACTTTTCGGTCTTTGGGAATTCATTCGGAAATTGCCTCTCTCGTGTAGACAAGATGCTTCAAAGGTGTGAAGACACCAATCTTTGTCTAAATTTGTAAGAGTCATTTTATGGTTAAGGAAGGCATTGTCCTTGGCCATAAGATTTCCAAAAATGGGATTAAGGTTGATAAAGCCAAAGTCGATGTGATTGCTAAGTTACCTCATCCCACCACCGTCAAGGGTGTTCGGAGTTTTCTCGGTCATGCCGGTTTCTACCGACGGTTCATTAAGGATTTTTCCAAAATTTCCCGATCGATGACTCATCTTCTTGAGAAAAATACTCTGTTCATCTTCTCCAATAAATGTATTCAAGCTTTTGAAACCGTTAAGAAAAAAAATTTCCGAAGCTCCTATCTGATTGCCCCGGACTGGGACTTTACCCTGTGAGCTTATGTCAAATGCAAGCGACTTTGCCATAATGTGTATCTTGGGGAAACGTCATGAAAGCATTTTTGGCCTATACAATATGCATGTAAAAACTATAAACGAGGCCAGAATCGCATTTTCACCACGACGGAAGGAAGATAATGTTAGCCGTGGTGTATGCCTTCGAAAAATTCCGGTCTTACCTCATCTTGAACAAAAGCATTGTGTATACGGATCACTCCGCCCTAAAATATCTTTATTGCTAAAAAATTATTCCATGGCGAGGATTGCTCCGGTACGTAGGTTCTCCTCCTTCTAAGGAGTTCAAGTTCAAAGTAATTGACACTAAAGGAGCCGAGAATCTCACGGCCGATCATCTTTCCCGATTAGAAAATCCTTATGAAAATGTGCTCGACCCAAAGGAGATAAATGAAAAGTTTCCCCTCGAGACACTTAATATGGTGACTTTTCGTGGTGACTCAAGTACACGTGGTTTGCACAATTTTGCTAATTACCAAGCGGGGCGCAATTTCATGTTAAAGGGATGTCGTCCCAACAAAAGAACAAGTTTTTCAAGGATGTTAAACATTACTTTTGGGATGACCCCTTCTTGTTCAAAATATGTGCGGATCAAATGATCCGGCGGTGTGTTGCAGGCCAAGAAGCTGTTGACATCCTCACAGCTTGCCATAGTGGACCCACCGGGGGACATTACACGGGCCAAACTACATCGCCAAAAAAGGTTTTTACTCGAGATTTTATGGCCACAATTACCGGATGCCCATGACTTGGTCACCCGATGTAAACTTGTCAGCGTCAGGATAAATTTTCGCACTTTATGTTACAAATGCCTCAAAATTCCATTCCAAGTGTCGAAATCTTTGTGTGTGGGCTTCGATTCATGGGGCCGTTCCTGTCTTCATGAGGGAACAAATATATACTCGTGGCGGTCGACTACTTGTCAAAATGGGTTGAAGCGAAAGCGCTCCCCACCAATGACACCCGGTTGGTTTGTAATTTCTTAATCTCTTTCGCCCGATTTCGGGTGCCCCTTGTGCCTATCATAAGTGATAGCGGAAACCCATTTTTGTAATGACCCAGTTTGCAAAGGTCATGCTTAATTTCGAAGCTCCACTCTCCGTCTCTCTACTGCGTATCACCCGCACAAACAGTGGGCAAGTTGAGGTATCCATTTGTGGCTTGAAACGAATTCTTGTATAAAGGACCTTAGGCGTGTATGTGCCTCTTGGTCAGATAAACTAGATGATGCACTTTGGGCCTTCGTACCGCTTTAAACCATCCATGGGGTTTACCTATACAGCTGTGTTCGGTAAGGATGTCATCTACCGATCGAGCTCGAGCACAAAGCTTATTGGGCCTTGAAACATGCAAACTTTACCTTGAGACACGGGTGATCACCGAAAAGTTCAACTCAATGAACTAAATGAACTTCGTGATCAAGCCTATGAGAACTCTTTGATCTATAAAGAGAAAACAAAGAGGATCCATGACTCCAAGATCAAAAACCGCGTTTTCAACGTCGGTGATCAAGTCCCACACCCCCCCCCCCCCCCAATACTCTTTAACTTAGATTGAAGATGTTCTGGGCAAGTTAAAAATTTGTTGGTCCGGACCGTTACATTGCCATGTCTTTCATATGGCACCGTTTGTTATATCAAAACTCCGGGCCAACATTCATGTGAATGGGCTGCATAGAATTAAGCACTACTTTCGGAGGGGATCGAACCTTAATTGGTTGTCCGCGATCTCCAAACCTTCCCTAAGGATAAATGAATTCGGGAATTGGGTCAAGCTTAGTGACCCTAAACATGCACTTCGTAGGAGGCACCCCATATTTATACTAGTACTATTTTGTAGTAATGGAATTAAGGGTTTTTGTTGAGAGATGGTGTGCCTTTTGGATCTATCGATTTATTGTGCCTGCAGTAGTTGTTTTCACGTAATCCCGTTTTTACCACCAATATTTCAAAAAAATTAAAAAAAATTAAATTTTCAAAAATAAAATAAGTGTTTTGTCACAATTTTGACTTTCCTGCTGGGTAGAATAAGAATAAATTTTGACTCGATCGAGCGTGTTGAGCTCTAGCTTGTTCCTTAACCTTTAGGCTAAGCGTTCGCGAAAATTCGCGAAGAACGAAAAAATGATAGAGTTTATTATGAGTTGGATGCTAAACAAGACTATGGCGGATACGCGTACTATGTCGGAATTACTCCAAGCACCCACCGAGGGTTACGGAGATGCGATTGTTATTCCCGCTATACTTGCCGAAAATTTTGAGTTGAAAGTCGGGTTACTTCAATTAGTAACTTCGAGCCAATTTCATGGTTTTGAGAGGGACGATCCTCATGCTCATATTCGTTGGTTTAACAATATCACTTCTACGCTAAAATACAAAAATGTTCCACACGATGCTATCAAGTTGATGCTTTTCCCATTTTCTCTTGAGGGGGTCGCCCGGATTTGGCTTAAAAAAGAACCCCCTCGTTCTATCCTTACATAGGAAGATCTTGTTTCTAAGTTTGTGAATTATTTCTTTCCTCCTTCGAAGACTACGAATCTCAAGAATGATATCATGATTTTTCAACAAAAGTTTAAGGAAATGTTTAGTGAGGCATGGGACCGATTTAAAGAACTCCTTCATAAATGCCCACATCATGGTTTTTTGAAATTGCACCAAATCGATACATTTTATAATGCATTGACACAATCCGATCAAGATTCTTTAAATGTCGCCGCCAGTGGTAATCTTTTGAACCGTACACCTCTAGATGCTTTGACGATTATTGAGAATAAGTTGAAAGTACGTACTTCAAGAAACAAACCGATTGTTTCAAAAGTAAGTACTACTACTTCTTCTTCATGTCCTTCTCCGGATGTTACCGCTCTTACCAAGATGGTTAAAGAATTAGTGCTTATGAACAAGGCTAATCAACAAGCTTCCGTGAAAGCCGTAGATGAGATTTGTGTGACTTATGGTGGACCGCATCCATACTATGAGTGTCTATGGCTAGCAGAATCAACACTTTTAATTGCTTATGCACCAACGGGACCTACATCAGGATTCCCAGATACCGTCCTCAAAGAGACCCGAATTATCATGCTAGCAACCAAATGAGACCACTCGGTTTTCCTCCTCTGAATGTGCAAAACAATCAAAACTACAATCGATACAATCAAAATTAAGGAAGAAGGCAAAACTTCAATCAAGGAAACATTAATTTTCAAGCTCTGGATTATCAAGCTTTGAATTTTCAAGCTCCGAATTATCAAGCTCAAGCTGGACCTTCGAATGAGTTAACGAACTACATGAAAAGTAAAGAAGCTTACTTTGAAGCCACTTGCAAACTAATGACTAATAACAAGACGGAATTGCGAAATGAATTTCAGATATTCTTTGTAAACAAGGGGAACCAACAAGATAGAAAATCAAAACAATCAAATAATGAACATGTTAACTGGTATGCGTTTAATTACACATACATTTGACCACTAAAATCGGACTTAAATGACTAAAAACGTACCAAAAATACATTGTATTTGTATGTTTTGCATTTGTATTATGCAGGTAATGGATATCCAAGAAAAGGACAAAAATAGAAGCCAAATCAACAAAACCGAGCACGAGAACGGAAAGAGCGTAAAAGAAAAGTCAAGAAGCCAAAATGACAAAACCGAGCATGAGAACGGAAAGAGCATGAAAAAAAGTCAAATCAAGTCAAAGTCAACCCCGGGAAGTGGAATTGGAAAAAGCATCAAAAACCGAACCCGAAAACCTAAATTGCCAAAAGTGGGCCCACCCGTACCCACCTAGTGGGCCCGAGATAGCCCACTTATACACTTATATCTTAAACCCCTTAATAAAAGCCCAACACCCTTATTTCCATACCCGGCCCAACACTAGACCACCATCACCACTTAACCCCCGTTAAATCCCATTCCCTTTATAACACCACCGTTAGTCCCTTTAAGGACTAACGGTGCAAACAATTATAATCTCTAAAGGACTAAAGTTGCAATATACTCGAGGGACCAATTGTGCCATATCACCAAACTCCTCACCCAATCAAACAAACAAACACCCGTTTTTCCCGCTAAACCCTCCATTGTTACTGTTCACCCTCCATCCCCAAAATTACACTTACCCCGAGGTTAAACCCACTTAAACCCCCTTCTAGAAGCTAAAATGATGCAAGGGATGACGTTTTTGGCGCCTGACACGTTGGCAATCCAATGCAATCATTGGGGAATGATTGCGTGGCAATAATCAAGGGCTATGATTGATTTAAAGAAGCACAAGATGATTTAAAGGGCCAAGATTGAAGCTTTTGTTTCCTCTCACACAAGAAAACCAAGCCAAGGATCTAGGTCCTTCTATCCGGCTTATAAATAGAGGGCTTAACCCTTGTGGTTAAGGTGAGTTTTTTTGAGTAGTTATCCTAAGTTTTTAGTCTCTTTTTAATGTATTTTCATTTAAGTTTTTAAAGTTATCCTATATTTCAATTTCCTTTGTAAAAGTTTAAGTTTTTAATGAAAATTTTGAGGTTTGTGTTTTAAGTTTCTGTGTTTGATCATTATTATAACCTGTTAAGCTTTGAAAAGCTATGAAACAGCTTGTAGATCTTACCTAAAAGCTTCACTAAGCTTTTTGTCTCTTGAATCAAACCTTATTTACAGTTTAATCTCTCTTATTTCCTATTTTAATCATAAAAATCTAAAAAAATACCAAAAAATATAAAGAAGATTTCATGGAGCTTGGTGTATTTTGGATGGCCATGGGTTAGTGCTTATTTGGATAAGCTATAGGATTGTGACATGTTGTTTTGGGTCTTGGAATTCATAAGAAAAAGCTTGGACTTTTGTAAGTCTTCTTTTATCCATTTTTAGCTTATTTACTATAGAACTGCCTTTTTATTTGTGCACTTTATCTGCATTGTTCTTATTTGCTTGTCTATGCTTATTAATGATATTTAGACTTAAAAACACTTAGCTTATAGTTTGAAAATTAGTTGTGCAAGTTTTTCTTAAATCTTTCTTAAAGTAACTTAAAATTTTCATAATCTTTAATTACGTTGTTTTTTGCTGAATTTCAATGTTATTAAGTTGATTATTGTGTTTGTTATAGTGGTTAAAGATCTGGTCTTAAAGAGTTTTGTTCATTAAAAAATCAAGGAATAAGTTTAATTTTAAAATTGCAAATATGTTTTTAAACGGAGTCGTTTGGTTTAACGCTTTAATGGGTCAAAATGGGTCAAGATTGCATTTTGACACTTGAGTCAGTTTAGTTGAGCTTAAATTAGTCTAAAAAACTAGTCTGTTTAAGTTTTCAAGTAATAAATCTCATCTTTAAGGTTTGAGGAGTTGTGGTTTGAATCTGTGAAGTTTAAGCTCCTCTTAGTTGCTTATTTGATTGTGATCATGCTTTTTGAGATTTTGTGAAGTTTTTGTGTTTATGCATGTGTTAAAACAGGTTAGGAACAAAAGTCTAATAGCCTGCATTGTTTGTTTGCATTTTTGCCAAATCTGTCAAATATTGCTAAGTGTTAATTTTTTTTGAGAACATGCTTTTTCACCTGCTTATTCTGTATTTCAAAATACTTTTTGGCTGTTGATATAAGTTCTTTGAGGTTTAAATTTTATCTGTTTGTTGGTCTCAGAACCATAAGGATCTGTTTACTCACTTATTTTTAAGCCTAAAAGTTGTTATTTTCAAAAATAAAAAGTTAAGTCTTGAGTGAAATTTTGAAGAACAACATTTTTTATAAGCAAAATTAATGGCTTATTTGAGTTTCAAAATATTTTCTCTTTGTTGATTATTAAAGCTTATTGCATAAGCTTTTCAGAGGTATAAGCCTTTTTGCCATAAGGATCTGTTTAAGAGCTTATTTTTAAGCTCAAAAGTGCCCCCTTTGCTGTCTTGTTAACTGTTTTTAGCCATTTTGCTTATTTGCCTTATCTGAGCTTATCTGCTTATTTCTTTTGCTTAAGTTAGGTTTAATATTGATCATTAGGTTAGTTTAAGTTCACTCCCTCACGCCCCCCCTTACTTTCCATTCTCCAGCCGTTAAGCTTATTTAGGCTTATTTGCACTTTTAGTTAAAAAAAATTAAGTTTTATAGCTTTTTAAGTTTTTTGTCATCCTAGCTTAATTTAGTGCTTATTTTTGTTCAAATGTTCTTATAAGGTGTAGTTAAGCTCTTGTCTTAGCTTATTACTCTTTTTGGTTTGCTTATTTGTGCCTAAGTAGCCAAACAGTTAGTCATTTTTAAGGCTTAGTATAGTTTTGCTTATTCTGTTACTTATTTAGCTTATTTTAGTGATTATTTGTGATTTAAAAAAAGGTGCTTTTGTAAAAATTGCTTATTTAGTGCTTTTCTAAAAAGTTGTAAAAAATGGAAAACAAAAACGTTTGGGAGTAGGAGAAGCCCCGGGCGAGCAAGGCTCGAACCTGGGACCTCAACCCCACAACCAAACGTTTTACACAACACACACACACTACCACTTGCCCTAGGGTCTTTTTCGATTTTACTTTGCAAAATTAAATATTTTTACACGTTTTTACCCTTTAGCTTATAAGCAGTTTTAGGCTTTATTTCTCAAGCTTATTTTGAATAGTTGTTTTTCCCAACTTATTTTTCTTAGATTCTACATTGTTCAAGCTACTTTTCCTAATTTTTTCAGATTTTTATTAAATAGTTTAGTATTTTTAAACATTTAATTTCATTAAAATCGTTTTTAATTCATAAAAAATTATAAAAAGTCAAAAAAATATAATTTTTTTAGAAAATTTTCTTTAAACATTTAGAACCTAGGAAAATTAGATTTTCTTTCGTAGGGTTAAAATTGTAAATTTTGATTTTTTAAAAAACGGGATTGAATCTCGTTCATGTTTTTAGTGATTTTAAGCTTAAATCTTTTCCGTTTTTGGTCTAGTTTTCTTTGTTCTAGCTTTTTAGTCAATTAAGATTTATAAAAACCAAAAATATCATTTTAGAACTTAATTTTGATAATTTAGGGTTTTTAGGTCCCGTTTAGGATTCCCGTTTTGCGTTTTTAGTTAAAATTTGTCTTACCTTAATTGTTTTTAAGTTTTGCCTTAATTTTCCCGTAGTTTTAGATAACCAATCATAATCTTGTTCCATTCAAGCATCGATTCTCAAAACGACTCTCGACTTTCAATTGCATTCCTCGTTGAGGATAACGACCCGGGAATCATACTCCCGGTTTACTATAATTGTGATTTTTGATTCTTATCCCTTATATTATATATTTATAAGTATATTTTATATATTTTAAATTTATATTTATATTTATATTTACAAAGGGTATAATCAATTCTTGATCATTAACCAATCTTACTATGAAGTAGGAAAGTTTTATTTTTCGGCCAACTTTATTGTAGTTGATTACGATGTCGATCCTCAGGTTCCTCTCATCCTCATGAGACCTTTTTAGAGGACGGTATGAGCTTTAATCGATGTACATGGTGAAGAGTTAACTCTTTGAGTTAATTATGAGGCCATTACGTTTAAATTCGGGCACACTTCGAGATACTCCCGTAATTATTATGATGAAATGGTTCATTAAGTCAATGTCATAGACGTTTCTTGTGAGGAGTATGCTCAAGAAGTGCTCGGATTTTCGGATACTTCGACGAGTGGCAATCCCACTCGTCGAAGTTCCGTAAAATTTCGAAGCACTTCTTGAGCATACTCTCACAAAAACGTATTTTGGACATTGACTTGATGAACCATTTCATCATAATAATTACGGGAGTATCTCGAAGTGTGCCCGAATTTAAACGTAATGGCTCTTCATATTTTACTCAAAGAGTTATACTCTTAACATTGAAACATCGAGTATATGCTCATACCGTCCTCTAAAAAGTTCATGCGGATGTAGAGGAGCCTGAGGATCGAAATACGTATATCAAACTACCAATTAAAGTTGGCCGATATATTAACTTTCCTACTTATTGTAGATTGGTTTATTGATCAAGAATTGATTATACCCTTTGTTAAAATTATAAATAGAAAATTTAAATTTTAAAATATATTAATATACTTATAAATATATAATATAAGGGATAAGAATCAAAAAATCACAATTATAGTAAACCGGGGGGGGGGGGGGGGAGGGTATGATTCCCGGGTCGTTAATCCTCAACGAGGAATGCTCAATTGAAAGTCGGGAGTTCGTTTGGAGAACGATGCTTGAATGGATCAAGAGTCATGATTTGGTTATCTAAAATACGGGAAAATTAAGCAAAAACTTAAAAACCAATATAAAGGTAGCAAAGTTTAACTTTAAACAACGCAAAAAACGGGAATCCTAAACGGGTCCTAAAACCCTTAAATTATCAAAATTATAGTTCTAAAATGATTATTTTTGGTTTTTTATATATCTTAATTGACTAAAAGCTTGAACAAGAAAAAACTAGGACCAAACAGGAAAAGATTTAAGTTAAATCACTAAAAACATGAACGATGTACATCCAGTTTTTTATAAAACCAAATAATTTTTTACAATTTTAACCCTACGAAAGAAAATCTAATTTTCCTAGGTTCTAAATGTTTAAAGAAAATTTTCTAAAAAAATTATATTTTTTTGACTTTTTATAATTTTTTATGAATTAAAAACGATTTTAATGAAATTAAATGTTTAAAAATACTAAACTATTTAATAAAAATCTGAAAAAATTAGCAAAAGTAGCTTGAATAATGTAGAATCTAATAAAAATAAGTTGGGAAAAACAGCTTATCAAATAAGCTGTGTATAGCCTAAACGGATTATAAGCTAAAAGGGGTTTGTTAAAACGTGTATAAGTATTTAATTTTGCAAAGTAAAATCGAAAAAGACCCTAGGGCAAGTGGTAGTGTGTGTGTGTTGTGTAAAACGTTTGGTTGTGGGGTTGAGGTCCCAGGTTCGAGCCTTGCTCGCCCGGGGCTTCTCCTACTCCCAAACGTTTTTGTTTTCCATTTTTTACAACTTTTTAGAAAAGCACTAAATAAGCAATTTTTACAAAAGCACCTTTTTTTAAATCACAAATAATCACTAAAATAAGCTAAAATATGTAAAACCAGAATAAGCAATAACTTTTACTTAAGCCTTAAAAAATGACTAACTGGTTGGCTACTTAGGCCCAAATAAGCAAACCCAAAAAGAGGTAATAAAGCTAGGAACAGAGCTTACTACACCTTATAAGACGCATTTGAACAAAAATAAGCCTAAATTAGATAGGAGAATACAAACTTAAATAGCTATATAAACTTAATTTTTTTTTAACTAAAAGTGCAAATAAGCCTAAATAAGCTTATCCTAAGGAAATAAGCTGAAAAATTGAAACTTAAACTAACTAATGTATTTCATATTAAACTAACTTAAAGCAAAGAAAATAAGCAGATAAGCTCAGATAAGGCAAATAAGCAAAATGGCTAAAAACAGTTAACAAGACAGCAAAGGGGGCACTTTTGAGCTTAAAAATAAACTCTTAAATAGATCCTTATGGCAAAAAAGGCTTTTACCTCTGAAACGCTGTGCATATAGCTTTAATAATCAACAAGAGAAAATATTTTGAAACTCAAATAAGCCAATTAATTTTGCCTTATAAAAATGCTTTGTTCTTCAAAATTTCACTAAGACTTAACTTCTTTATTTTTTGAAAATATCAACTTTTAGGGCTTAAAATATAAGTAAGTAAATCAGATCCTTATGGATCTGACGACCAACAAAAGATAAATGTTTTAAAACCTCAAAGAACTTATATCAACAGCCAAAAAGTATTTTTTGACATACAGGAATAAGCAGGTGATAAAGCAATTTTTCTCAAATAATTTCAACATTAGCAATATTTGAAAGATTTGGCAAAAAATGCAAATAAAACAATGAGGCTATAAGACTTTTGTTCTAACCCGTTTTAACACATGCATAAACTCAAAAACTTCAACAAACATCTCAAAAGCTTTGATCACAATCAAATAAGCAACTAAGAGGAGCTTAAACTTCACAGATTCAAACCACAACTCCTCAAAACCTTAAAGATGAGATTTATTAGTTGAAAACTTAAACAAACTAGTTTTTTAGACTAATTTAAGTAAAACTAAACTGACTCAAGTGTCAAAATGCAATCTTGACCCATTTTGACCCATTAAAGCAGTTAAACCAAACACTCCTTTAAAAACAGATTTGCCAATTTTAACTTGATTCCTTGATTTTTAATGAACAAACTCTTAAGACCAGATCTTTAACCACTTATAACAAACACAATAATCAACTTATAACACTTAAATCAGCAAAAACAACTAAATTAAAGATTATGAAAATTTTAAGTTACTTTAAGAAAGATTTAAGAAAAACTTGCACAACTAATTTTCAAACTATAAGCTAGGTGTTTTTAAGTCTAAATATCATTAATAAGCATAGACAAGCAAATAAGAACAATCAATAAGCACAAATAAGCAGTTCTATAGTAAATAAGCTAAAAATGGATAAAAGAAGACTTACAAAAGTCCAAGCTTTTTCTTATGAATTCCAAGACCCAAAACAACTTGTCACAATCCTATAGCTTATCCAAATAAGCACTAACCCATGGCCATCCAAAATACACCAAGCTCCATGAAATCTTCTTTATATTTTTTGGTATTTTTTTAGATTTTTATGATTAAAACAGTAAATAAATGTGATAAAACAGTAAAGTAAGGTTTGATTCAAGAAACAAAAAGCTTAGTGAAGCTTTTAGGTGAGATCCATAAGCTGTTTCATAGCTTTTCACTGCTGAAAGGTTAATTTTATAATAAATGAATCAAACCACTGAAACTCAGAAAAAACAAACCTCAAAATTTCATTAAAAAACTTAAACTTTTACAAAGGAAAGGAAATACAAAATGCTTTAAAACTTAAATAAAAATTACATTAAAAGAGACTAAAAACTTAAAAAAAAACTTCCTCACTACAAGGGTTAAGCCCTCTATTTATAGGCCGGATAGAAGGACCTAGGACACTGCTTGGTATTTATTGTGTGAGAGGAAAAGTCCGCTTCAACTCTTGGCCTTCTCTTCTCACTTGTGCTTTGTAATCCATTCACTACCCTTGCTTGTGTCCAACGAAATCATTCCCCATACGTTTGCCTTGGATTGCCAATGTGTAGAGGCTAAACACGTTATCCATTTCATTCCTTTTAGACTTTAGAATATAGTGTTTAACCTCCGTGTGTAAGTGTAAATACGTAAAAATGGAGGTGGGGCAGGAAATTTATAGGCGAAGATGTATAGTGTTTTGGTTTGCAGGGGATGAGTTTGGGGTTATGGCAATTTTACCTCTTGAAGGTTTATAAGTGTGTTGCAAAGATAGTCCTTGTTTCTTTCATATTTGGCCCTTGAAGTCTGGGATGATTTTGCACCGTTAGTCCTTAAAGGACTAACAGGGGTGTTATAAAGGGTAAGGGATAACAGGATGGTTAACAGGGATGTTATAAAGGTTGATGTTGGGCTAGTGTTGGGCCGGGTATGGAAAATAAAGGGTTTTGGGCTTTTATTAAAGTTTAAAGTGTAAAAAGTATAAGTGGGTTGTCCTGGGCCCACTAGGTGGGTATGGGTGGGCCCACTTTTTCGATCCTCTTTCCAATGCCTCATCTCGGGGTTGACTTTGACTTTGACCTTTTTGTTGACTTCTGGCTTTGACTTGACTTTTCTTTCACGCTCTTTCCGTTTTCGTGCTCGGTTTTGTCATTTTGGCTTCTATTTTTGTCCTTTTCTTGGATATCCATTACCTGCATAATACAAATGCAAAACATACAAATACAATATATTTTTGGTACGTTTTTAGTCATTTAAGTCCGGTTTTAGTGGTTAAAGGTATGTGTAATTAAACGCATACCAAAATCTCCCATACTAAGATGTTTTCGTGTCCTGACACAATGCTATAGGTAAGCACTTAGAAAACTGAAGAATTTGATCTCTTGTGATAATTACTCGTAAAGTAGCTAAGTGTTCATCGTTGAGGGTAATAAAAGAATCAAGAGTTTAGAGAAGCCCTGTTTTTACCATTTTTAAAGATATACACTCATTACCACTAATATTTTTGTATTTTTCTTTTTTCTCTCTTTTTTATAAGCAACTAACTAATTTGACTTCCGTTATTTTCATAACCGTTATGACATTAAAACAGATGGCATTTCAATCCGAAAATGCCCCCAAAAAGGATAAATTCATCGTCCCCGGCTTTTCACTAGCTCCAAACCAAGCTTTAAACGAAACATCAACCATTAAATATCATTAGGATTGCTAACACTACTCTTTTGTAGTTGTGAACTTTCACACTCCGATATTATTATTATCTTAGGTGAATGTGCTATTTTGAATTTCAACCTTGGATCAACGTTTTGCAAAATACTATGCTTCACGTTCCACCCGAGAATAATGAGTTTGATAAGGCGAGATCATCCATGTAGCGACTTCGTCTCGGCACATCCAACCTTGCGGCTCAGTGACCAGGCTTTGACACCCGCTAGAAGACTAGTATCGGGACTCACGGACCTTTTGGTTTCAAAATACTTCTGCAGGTTTCCGTATACCAAAAAGAGATTTATTTATTAATTCATACTTAAATATTAAACATAACCATGATACAGTTGTAACCCTCGACCTTTTAGAAGGCCGTATCATTATTAAACCTCGGTCCTTTAAACAACTGCCACATCGGTATGCGAGCCGACCATGGTCCAGGAGTCTTATTTCGCCTCGGTGGATTTCCTTGACACTTTTAGAAGTTCGCAACATCGTTTGTGAGCCGGCAAGATGCAGCAAAGACTTTTATCTGTCTCGGATTTTTATTCTTACTTTGGTTTCTTTAGAAGCCCTGTTGTAACATCGGTTGTGAGGCTTTCGGCAAGATATAGCAACCTTTTACTCAGCCCACAATTTAATATATTTTTAATTTTTCATGTAGTTTCATAATTAATATATTATATTATTTATTACTTATTATTATTATTATTTTACTTTATATATAGAAGACTTCTTTTTGAAAAATTCAAGTATAAAAGTTAAGGAACAAGCTAGAGCTCAACATGCTCGACCGGGTCAAATTTTTTTCTTATTCATAATCTAGCATGGAATGTCAAAATTGTTGACAATATAAAACACTTATTTTAATATTATAATTTTGAAAATTTTTCTTTTTTTTTAATTTTTTTGAATTTTTGGTGGTTAAAAACGGGATTAAGTGATACACATCGGCTGCAGGCACAATTAATCAAATAGATCCCCCATTACTAGTATTAACATTGTCCTCATATTTTTTTAGGAAGGGATCTCTAGTAAATCCTAAGTCGTTTATTAAGTATGCTTAAAGATAAACGTTAGTCGATAAGATTTAGATATCGGATTTTAGATTAGGATATTGGATTTCCCAAATGAAGCTGAGGATTTGAAGCTCTTGTGATCGAAGGACAAAACCGCGAGCACGAGAGGCTTCAAAAATCCGGGACAATCCTGGACAATCACAAAAACACAAGCAAACGAGAATGGAAAGAGGCACACCTCTCACAACAAAAAACACTTATTCATTACTACATAATATAACTACGGATAAGCATGGGGTGCCTCCCACGAAGCGCTTGTTTAGGGTCACTAAGCTTGACCCAATCCCCGAATTCATTTGTCCTTGGGGAAGGTTTGGAGATCCAGGACAACCATTTTTGGTACGTCCCCTCTAAAGTAGTGCTTAATTCGATGACCGTTCACCTTGAAATTTGGCCCGGAGTTTTGGGATAACTCAACGGTGCCATATGGAAAGACATGGGCAATGGTGAATGGTCCAGACCAACGGGATTTTAACTTGCCCGAGAACATCTTCAATCTAGAGTTAAAGAGGAGGACTTGATCACCGACGTTAAAAACGCGGTTTTTGATCTTTGAGTCATGGATCCTCTTTGTTTTCTCTTTATAGATCAAAGAGTTCTCATAGGCATGATCAAGAAGTTCATTTAGTTCATTGAGTTGAACTTTACGGTGATCACCCGCGGTCTCAAGGTCAAAGTTTGCATGCTTCAACGCCTAGTAGGCTTTGTGCTCAAGCTCGATCGGTAGATGACATGCCTTTCCGTACACGAGCTTGTATGGGGTACACCCGATGGGTGTTTTGTAAGCTGTATGGAAGGCCCAAAGTTCATCATCTAGTTTATCCGACCAAGATGAACGGTTCTCGCCCACGGTCCTTTCAAGAATTCATTTCAAGCCACGATTGGATACCTCAACTTGCCCACTTGTTTGTGGGTGATACGCGATGGAGAGACGGTGAGTAACTCTGTATTTAAGCATGACCTTTGCAAACTAGTCATTGCAAAAATAGGTTCCGCGATCACTTATGATAGCACGAGGGGCACCGAATCGGGCGAAGAGAGATTTAAGAAATTTGCAAACAACTCGGGCGTCGTTGGTTGTCACACCACGCCAAGGTGGAAACGCGAGGCGTAAACAAGAATGGATATCGTCACAACACATGGTGTCTCTATAGAGAATACTAAAATGAAAACTAAAGTAAAGCAAAGACACATAGTGTCATAACAATACCCAAAACCTAACCAAAAATCCAAAAGGCGTCTTTATCGATGAAACGTAAGTTCTCGCCAATAGAAAGACATGCAACAATTATCCAAAGTCAATCAATGCAACAATTCAAGACAAGAAATAAAAATCTTCATGACATCCTATGGTCTCTTACTAGCTTATTCTTTCAATCTTATTTCCACCATGCTCACCTGAAAATGATGCTTAAAACGTCAGCACAAAGGTTGGTGAGAGTCATAGGTTTAAGACTCACATTGTTACTTTCTCAAAATTAATTACTGTGATTATCAAAACATTATAGGACAATTATGCTAACATGCAATGCACATACTGGGTAGGAACATTACCCACGATCTATTTCAACAACTGGGTAGGAACGTTACCCCCGATCCATATGTCACTTACGCACCTAAAAGTCTACCAGCTGGAACTTATACTTAGGCCTGGACCACACATCAGTGAGTATTATTTCAACCCTTCAGTTGGTTTGAGTTGAGTAGTAAAGACCACTCCCAACCGAACAAATCACAAACTTGATTTTGAACTCTTGAAGGAGGAGAACCCATCGGAGCAATCTCGCCTTAGAATCTTTTTTAGCAAAGAGATATTTTAGGGCGGAGTGATCCGTATACACAATGCTTTTGTTCAAGATGAGGTAAGACAGGAATTTTTCAAAGGCATACACCACGGCTAACATTTCTTTCTCCGTCGTGGTGTAATGCGATTCCGCCTTGTTCATTGTTTTGCTAGCATAGTGTATAGGCCTAAAAAAACTTTTCATGATGTTGCCCCAAGACTGCACATATGGCAAAGTCGCTTGCATCACACATAAACTCAAAAGGTAGGTCCTAGTCGGGGGCAATCAAGATTGAAGCTTCGGAAGATTTTGTCTTTACCGTTGCAAATCTTGAATACATTTCATTGAGAATAAAACGAGATTTTTTCTCAAGAAGATATCATCCCCGGTCAGAAATTTTGGAAAAATCCTTAATGAACCGTCGGTAGAATCCGGCATGACTGAGAAAACTCCGAACACCCTTAATGGTGGTGGGATGAGGTAACTTAAAATCACATCGACCTATTGGCTTTAATTCGACCTCAATCCCATTTTGGACATCTAATGGCCAAGGACAATAACCATCATCAACACATAAAAAATGAAAAACCCCCCTTTTTTCCCAATTAAGACAAAGATTGTGTCTTCAGCACCTTAGAAGCATCTTTCTACACGAGAAAGCAATTTCCGAATGAATAAACCAAAGACCAAAAAGTCCATCCAATGTAGACTCTATCGTTTTTTCGATAATAACATGAAAGATACCATCATACACCTTTGAACGTGCCGTGCATTGCAATAAGCAAACGGCAATGCGACTGTATGGCGAACGTTCCATAAGGACATGTGAAGTTGTCTTTTTCTGATCATGAGTGTCATGAGAATTTGAAAGTAACCGAGAAACAACGAGAAAACAATATAACTCGTTGTCCCACTAATCTCTCGAGCATTTGATCCATAAACGTAGTGGAAAGTGGTCTTTATTTGACGGGATGACTTTCATTAACGTTTGGTAGTCAATGCATACACGCCAACCCATAACTAATCGAGTAGGAAATAACTCATTTTTATCATTTTCAACAATGGGAGAAGCCACCTTTTTTCGGTACGCAATGTAGGGCTTACCCAAGGACTATCCGAGATCAGGTAAATTAATCAGCGTCAGAGTTTTCAAACCTCCATACTTGATGACATCGTAGATTTCTTTGGATCACCCGTCTTTGGTTGTTAACTGCCGTTCGTAGTCCTCTTCCATAAGAATCTTGTGAGTACAAAATTCCAAGTTAATACCCTTGATGTCGGAGAGTTTCCAAGCGATGGCTCGCTTGTGTGACTTTAAAACCTTTATAAGAGCGGCTTTTTCCTCGACACTCAAGTCTTTAGCAATTATGACGGGCAACTTGTTGTCACCTTCCAAAAATGCATATTCGAGATGAGGAGGTAAGTCCTTGAGTTTGACCTCGGGAGGTTCATCAATTGAAGATTTATCATTTTTAGCTTCACAAACTTTAAGTTCTTTTCGAATTTTGGGCAAATAATTTCCTTGAGCCGGAGGGGGTAATGATGGAGCATCATTAAGAAATGCTTCAAGAAGAAGAATATCCCCCTCCGGGTCATAATAGAGTGATCAACTTCCGGTGAAGTTGGATCATCTTCAAGAGCGAGGAAAGCATTGACTTCTTCGAGAAGAAAATCACTATCCCCGAAGGGAGTAAGAGTCGGAGAAGAGGTAGAAACGATCGGGTCATAATAAGGAGTAGGATTGCCACTCGCGATCACATCGTAGAAAACCAGAGAACTTCTTGAGATACTCCTCACAAAAAAGCCTTTTTCAATGAACGTCGATTCGGTTTGCCGTCATATCATCATAATTAGAGATATCTCAAAGTTTGATCAAATTGAATGTTACGAGCTTCTTTTTCCAATCAACAAGAGTTAATTCTCCTGTCGTACACATCAATCACAAGAGCACGTTCAGTTTTTAAGAAGGATTCTCCGAAAGTAGGGGACTCGGTGATCGGCATCAAAGTCAAACGAACAAAGTCTCGGAATTAAAACTTTCCTACATTTACGTCGACATCTTTCGCGATACCGTTCGTTGGGTAATCGAAACGAACCGACAAGTTAAGAGTCATACAAGTTAGAGTGAGTCCGAAAGAAAAGCATTTTCCACACGATAATGGCATGAGATTATGCTAGGCGCCAAGATCGCCAATGCTAAACACGCATCCATTCCGGGAAAATCACACTGTAAGAGAAATTTGTTCTGGGTCCTCCTAAATTTTTTCGGTAACTTTTGAGAAACCGCTGAGGCAATGTTCCATTCAACGTAGTTTCTAGCCATTCACTTTAATTTTTCTATTGTTTCCAATCAAACTCTAAGTGACGATAGCAATATAGGCATGAGAATTAAAGCATCCCGCGAGCTAATTTCGAAATGCAAATCTTGAAAGATTTGGGTAAAAATTTCTCAATTTGATTGTTAGCTTTTTCGTGGAGTCATTATGGTCCATTAAGTCTAGACAGAGATATGGAATTGATGTTTCGGTTAGGCTTCGTGCACTAACGGAGCAAACAACGTCTCAGAATTGGTATAAAACAATGAGTTTGGAACAACCGGAGGTTGGACGTCTTTGGTACTTCCGTTATTAGTAGGAGGCACTGTTCCTTTGCCACTCGTTTCACGTATCACTACTTTTAGATGAGAAGAAAAGTAGGTAGGAATCGAGGGTCCTTGATAAGCAACACCGCTTCCGGGTGGAATACCCCTTCAAGTCTAACCTTCGAGTTAGTATGTATTACTAGGGTAGAAAACCCGAGCCTGAAGAGAAGCGGTATTGGTATTCACTAAACTGTAAGCATGTTCTTTAAATTAGGTCATTTGGTTTTGCAAGTTTTGATTCTGATTTGCATATTTCTCATCACTGCATCATAAACTTGACTAGTTTTGTGAAAATCATCCTTCGACACACCTTGTGTTTGCGAAGCCGGAGCTTGTAAGTGAGCAGCTTGGGGAAACCGTGGTTTGATTAATTTGGAGGTCGATAAATTTGCTTAGTGTATTAGTCCCTCGGTTTTGGTTTATATCGGTTTTTGGTTATTTCCTAGTTTTGTCGAACGGAGGCAAACTGGATGTTCGAAAATTGATTAGCAATCGGGCATGGAAAAAACGTATTCCTTTATTGAAATTACTGCGGCGTCTTGGAAAACATACTCTTGGAATATTGTCACGATAAACGTTGCCAACTGTGGCAGGACCATTTGCGGTAAGAATTTGAGCACCACCACAATAACACAACTTTCCTTGACCACTTTAACTGGAGCGGGAGCTTTAGATTGTTTTTTTCTATCGAAAGTAAAGCTTTTCACCATATCCTTTAAAGTTCGGCAACATCGGAAAATAACTGGCGGGGGTAGAAGAGCTCGAACTCACTTTGGCAACAACCGGTTTGTTACGTGAATTACAAACTTTGGATTTGATCTCGATGATTCTTAGGCAAATCCTGAGGCATTTTATCCAAAAAGTTACCACCCGCGGCGGAATTCAACGAATCTTGATCATTAGAGTTCAAAGCATTATAGAAAGTATCGAGTTAATGTAATTCCAACATCCAAGATGAGGCATCCCTAAGAAGATCATTGAATAGGTCCCATGCCTCGTAAAAGTTCAACAAATTGATTGTTGGATGAATCTCGAGATTCACTTATCGAAGATTTTGTTGTTTAAAAAAAAAAGGAGGGAAAGATTTTGTTAATGAATTTTCAAACAAGATCACCCATGTAAGAAAACGACTCGCAGGGTGAATCATTTTCAAGCCCAATCCGGCGAGCACCTCCAAGGAACATGTGACAATCACAGCTTAAACCCGACTTACACAGGACGATTCGGAACTTCATCGTATAAAGAGAATTAGTTTACATAACGAATTGTGAGCATGTATGGGCTTCATATGTCATGTCCAAAAAATTGTTTGTTTTTAACGAGGGTAAGCAAACCGTGCTTAAGCTCAAAGTTGTCCGCGGTGATCTCGGAACCAACGATGGTATCCCTCGAACCCTCGGTAGGGTGCTTCGAGCAATTGAGCCATAAGTACATTATCGTCCATCAAAACTACGGGAGAGCATGATTTGCAATAGGTATCCACAAGATTGTAATGGTTCAACAAAATTCAGGTGACTTGTTGTTGTTGTTGACGGTTAGAATTTCGAGATTGAGAACGATGCAGCATGCACTAAAATATAACAAAAAAAGAAAATTTTATAATACATTTTTTTATATAAATTTTTTTATATATTTTTTTGTTTTTCAACAATGATATCAAAGTATATTTTAATAACGGACAAATGAGATAATACACTTAAACCTAATAATCAACTCGCATCCCTCAGTACTCTTCAAAGAGAAAAACACACAAAGAGCAGAAGGAAGTAGACAAGCGCGAAGCTATTTACAAACCTTTCTCCTTTAAGGGTCGAAGTTCCATGGAAAAGACCGCCCATAATAATCCCTCTTATAGTTTGTTTAACAATCAACAAGGAACCGTAAACCTTCGCGAAGAAGACACAAAAGTTAAAGTTTTTGATCTTAGGTTCGGGAACTTAATAATGAAGCGCGTAGCATCAATTAGAACCTAGAATAAATTGATGGTGAATTTAGCGTTTCTTTTTATGACAATTTTTAAAATTTTTGATTTTTTTTATATTATATATATACTAATAAAAGAAAAAATCTTTTTGTATTTTTTTTATGAAAATAAACAAAATAACTTCACACGGAAGGATCTTCAAACACAAATTGTCAAACGGCTCAACAATCGTATAAAATCCTCTCCGGCAGCGGCGCCAAAAACTGACAAGCTTCTGACTAACCCTTTTTAAATATATATATAAATAAATAATACTTATAAATATATAAATATAAGGATAGTCAAAAACCTCAATGTAGTAATCCGGGAGTATGATTCCCGGGTCGTTATCCCCAACGAGGAATGCAATTGAAAGTCGAGAGTCATTTTGATAATAGATGCTTGAATGGAACAAAATTTAGATTGGTTATCTAAAACTATGGGAAAATTAAGGCAAACATTTAAAAACAATTAAGGCAGAACTATTTTAAACTTAAAAACGCAAAACGGGGATCCTAAAAAGCGACTTAAAAACTAGCTAAGGCAAATAATAACCCTAAACATGCAAATTTAGTTTCTAAACCTCTAAAATAACAAAAGAAAATTTTCTAAAAAAGATTTATATTTTTTTGACTTTTTTATAATTTTTTATGAATTAAAAACCTATTTAATCAATTAAAATTCTAGAAAATAACAAATTAACTCCTAAAAATTCTAAAAAATGATTTTCTACTTTAGAAAAGTCTAAAATATCATAAAAACTCAGAAAAACATTTTTCACTACTTTTTATAATTAAAAACTAATTTTAAAATTTAAATTAAAAAGCTAAAAATGAAATTTAAAATCTAAAAATGATAAAAATGATTTTAAACTTTGTAAACCTAAAACTATTTATTCTAAATCTAAAAACTATTTTTTTGTATTTTTCTGATTAATTAAACTATTTTTAAATGATTTTCTAAAATTTTACTCTTCGAAAAATGAATAAAAATAACAAATAAAGTTGGAAAAATATGAAAAATTGCAGGAAAGTTCTAAAAGTTACAAATATCCTTGGAAAAATAAGCTGGTTAAGCCAGCTTATCGAATAAGCTCTAAAAAGCTAGAAATAAGCTACGAATTGGCTTAATAAAAAGAGAGTGAAAATGTATATAAGTATATAGATAATGCAAAGATAAACGGAAAAGATCCAAGGGCGCTAGTGGTAGTGAGTGTTGTGTATAAAACGTTTGGTGAGTAGGGGTGAGGTCCCGGGTTCGAGCCTTGCTCACCTGGGACTTTCCCCAACTCCCAAATGTTTTTTAAATGCCATTTTTTATAACTTTTTAGATGACTTAAAAATAAGCACTTTTAATAAAAACACTTTTAAAAAAAAAACACAAATAAGCACGAAATTAAGCTGAAAAGGTGACAGATAAAGCTTAAATATACTAAGTGATAAAAAGCAAAACTTTTTAAAACTTTTTTAAACTGAATAAGCAAATGTAACTATAAAATAAGCTAAGACAGGTAATAAGCTAAACCTAAAAAGCAAGTTTGAACAAAAATAGGCAACTACAATAAGCTAGAATGACAGATTCACTAAAAAGCTATAACACTTAAGAATTTCAAGCTAAATTGCAAATAAGCTCAAATAAGCTCTAAACTAAAGGAAATAGCAAATTGGATGCTTAAACAAACCTAATAGAGTCTAAGACCTAAACCTAGAATAAGAAAATGCAATAAGCTAATAAGCCTAAATAAGCAAATAGCTTTTTGGCCAAAACTGATAAGCAAAAAGGCCAAAAGGGACTTTTCTAGCTTATTTTCAAACTAGAAAACAGATCCTTATGGCCTAGTGGCTTATATCACTAAAAAGATTGGCCAAAAAGCTACAATAAGCAATAATGAAAAAGTAGTTTGAAATTCAAATAAGCACTTAAAAAGCTTCATGAAAAAGCTATCTCACACTGTTTTGACACTTAGACAAATTTTTGCAAACTTTTGTAATCTTAACAAAACACCAATTTTGAGCTTAAAAATAAGCACCTAAACAGAACCTTATGAACTTATAACCTACAAACAGATTGAGATTTGACCTCAAAGAACAAGAATCATCAATCAAAAAGTATTTTGAAATTCACAATAAGCCACAAAAAGCAAATGAAAAAGCTTTTTTTCAAAAAAAAATTAATACTTAGCAAAGTTTGACAGACTTTGGCAAAATGCAAAACAACAAATGCAGGCTATTAGACTTGATTCCTATCTAACTTTAATACATGCATAAACTCAAAAACATCACAAAACAACAATAAGCAAAAGCACAATCAAATAAGCAAATGCAATGAGCTATAAGCTAACAGTTTCAAACCACAAATTCTTAAAACCTTAAAAATGAGATTTACTACTTAAAAACTCAAACAAACTGAATCTTAGGACTAATCTAAGCTAAATTAAAGTGACCCAAAAGACATATCTCATTTTGACCCATTTTGGCCTTCAAAATTAGTTAAACCAAACACCCATTTAAGTTTATTAATCCTTTTTAAAACTTGATTTAGAATGATTTAAGCCACAAATTACCAAGACCAGATGTTAACTAAGCTATATTATCAATATTAAGCATATCTCAATAATAAATAAGCACTCAAATAAGCTGAAACAGATTATGCAAGTTTATAAGCTTAAAGTGACAGATTATAAGAAAACTTAAACAAATGATCTCTAAACTATAAAACAAGCATAATAAGCATTAAACATCATAAGCAAACACAAATAAGCAAATATAAGCAGACAATAAGCACAAATAAGCAATAAAACAATAAATAAGCTATAAATAAAAAAATGAAACTTACAAAGCCTTGCATAAAAACATGGCAAACAAGTGCTCTTAGAAGCCAATCCTACAAGCTCTACTTGTATAAAACAAGCTAGTAAAATCAATATAAGCCCTTCACCCCGTTATAGGATTATCTTCCAAAAGAATCCTTTGAGTGAGTTTTTTTGTGAAACTAGTTTATTAAGCAACAAGAAACTAAAAAGTTTTCATTGCTTAAGTACAAACAGCTTATAAGAGCTTAATATAAAAGCTTATAGTGAATTGAAACATATAAGAACTTAAAACTTTTGCAAACAGATTTTAAAACCAAAACTTAAATTTCATTAAACTCTTTAAAAACATTACAAGGATAAAGTGAGAATAAGCCTAAAATAGAACTAAAATAAGCTGAAAAGTAAAAACTAGGTACCAACAATGGCTTACAAAGGACCTATTTATACTAAGCTAATGAAGGTTCTAGGATGTATGTTTCTTTTGTGAGGAGAACTGAGTGTTGCATCTTGTGTGAGGATCTCAAATCTCATCTTGGTCGTCCAAAATTGAGTTCTTCCCAACTCTTTTAATCATAGCCCAATAAATCTTGTGTCTTCTACCTTGGACGAATGGGGATGCAAGGGATTGCCAAGGTGGCAATTGGTGGGATAAGGTGTGGGGTGTGTAACAAAGTTGGAGAAAAAGGGAATATTGGCATTTTGGCGGGTATAAGACAAGACACACACACTTTGAGTGAGGAGATAAAGAGTGCTTCGCGCTGTTTTAAAAAGTTTGGAAAATGGGCAAACAAGCCCCTCACGTGTATAAGGTCATTTCATCCAATTGACCTTGGAGTTTTGCAATTTTGGGTACCTATGAGGTTTGGGTTGGGTTTCCCCCCACGATAGTCCTTTTTAAGGACCAAACAGAAAAGTTTAAAAGGGGTAAGGGAAAACGTAGTTATAATGGTATTGGTTTGGTTGTGCTTATTGTTTGTTGGATCGGGTATGGATTAAGAAGACATGGCCTTTAGTTTTTATACAGCAGTTTTTATGGCTTATAAAGCATAAGTGTATTAGTGTATAAGTGGGCTGACCCGGGCCCACTAGGTGGGTACGGGTAGGCCCACTTTTGGCAATATAGGTTTTCGGGTTCGTTTTGATGCGCTTTCAGATGCCCATCCCGGGGTGACTTAACTTTGACTTTTTGTGACTTTTGGATCTTTGTCTTTTTTGAATTCTCACGGACTTTTTCCTTTCTCCATCCTGGTTTGTCATTTTGACTTTGATTTTTGTCCTTTTCTTGGATATCCATTTTCTGCACAATAAAAATGCAAAACATACAAATACAATGTATTTTTGGTACATTTTTAGTCATTTAAGTCCATTTTTAGTGGTCAAAGGTATGTGTAATTAAACACATACCACTCCTAGTGTTCGACACCCTAATTACCAACGAAGCTACATCTTTGATCGAGTACACTGCCCGTTAGAGTGTTGTTTTAGGATAAGTCGGCCTAATATAAATTTAAAACTTGGTAATCATAAAATACAACCTACCCGACAGCACATCAGCAATCCATGCAAAGACCACCACTCTTTGAAAGTGATAGTTTTATTTATTGGAAAAATAGATTTGAAACATATGTTAAATCAAAAGATCTTGATCTTTGGCATGTTATTACTAACGGTGATTTTCAACCTATTGAACAAAATCCGAAAACCAAACTAGATGAGGTTATCCCTTTTGAAAAACAAAGTGATGAACTTAAAAGGAGACTTGCAAAAAATAACGAAGCTAAAATGGTTATTTACAACGCTTTGCCTAGAAAAGAATATGAAAGAATTTTCATGTGTAATACGGCAAAAGAAATTTGGAAGACTTTGTTAATCACCCATCAAGGTAATAGCCAAGTCAAAGATAACAGGATTAACCTTTTGGTACAACAATATGAACAATTCGTCATTTATGAAGACGAATATATAGATAGTGCTTTGGCTAGGTTTAATACAATTAATTACAAGTCTAAAAAGCTCTTGAATGAGGTTTATTCAAAAAATTAATGTATAGGAAGTTTCTTAAGTCTCTACATCCCAAATGAAAAGCAAAGGTACAACGAAGCGATTGAAGATCGAAAGACTTAAAACATCACTATCACTTGATGACTCATACGGAATCTCAAGTTCACCTAGATGAATCATCGCCTTATGAAGCCCTTGTTAGAAAGCTCCTGGAGTTGGTCTGGCAATTCCTTCATTTCAGATGGAGCTAATCGATAAGGTGCCCGTGCTACGGGTGCAACACCAGGTATCAAATCGATTTGAAATTCCACTTGTCGAATCGGAGGAAGACCCGACAAATCCTTGGGAAATACTTTAGGAAAATCTTAAACGATTGGTACGTCCTCAAGTCGTTTCCCCTCTGACTTGTCTTCAGTCTTCTTTGTAGTAACATGTGCCAAAAAGACATGACATCCTTTTAGCATGTACTTGTGCATTTTAGTGCACGGGATGATGTTCAAACGAGTCTCGTTTCCCCGGTCGCTTCCGTCACCACGAACAATCAACGTCTCATTTCCCCAGGGAATACGAACGATTTTCTCGGCACAAACAATGACAGCTTGGTACTTTGCCAACCAATCTATACCAATTATAACTGTTGGATCCCTTACTGAATAGATCTTGAACCTTTAGCTTGCAAAGGTTTGTTACTTTAGATAAATCCAAAGCAACAATAATGAAACACTGATTAAACACTATTGATTATGCAGAAACTAATCAACAATGCTAAGAAGAACAGTATTAAGAAAACACAAGAGATCTTCTATCAAACTCACACTTTATAATATAACTTGAATCTGCCTTGATTATAAACTATTATTGCTAATTGATCTCTATAGATCTATATATCTTCTAACTATGCCTAAGGTTCCTTTTATACACCAAGGAAACCCTAATGGGCTTTACAAAACGCGTATAGAGATAATGCATATCCTTTCCTAAGATATCTCATGCATATCTCTAACTCTAACTAACTTCTGCATAAGCAGACTTAACTATAACATAACAGTACTAACTTTAACTATCAGTATTAACATCTTTATACTGACAGTATTAACTATAATACACTACCAATACTAACTATGCTAACTCTTCTACCAGTACTAACATGTGTACTAGCAGAACTAACTGTATTACTAACAAAATTAAGTCTAGAATACTTAATTCCTAACAATCCTCCCCTAAACTTGAACTTTACTTGTTAACTTTAAGTTTCTTCAGTTTTCTTCAGTTTGAGCTTTTGAGGATTGCATCCAAACACTTCTTTAATCAGCTCTTTGATGATCTTGAACTCTTTTGTGTTCTTGGTCATCTTTAACTTCCTTTAGCTTTCAATCCTTGTCAACAACAAATCATCACCTCTGCATCACAGCAACATCCAACTAAGTTGGCTTTGTAGTTTTTGGCAAACTACCAGCCATCAACAGATTTGATATGTCTTTACCATGCTACCACTAACAACGTATTTGAGATGTCTTACCAGAGCCTTTGCTTTAGACTACCATCTCCTTTACTGGTGAAGCATGTTGAGTTGAGAACCATATAGTTTTTAGAAAACTATCAACTATAAATAGATTTGAGAAGTCTTTATCAAAAGTCGTTTGCTTCTGGACTAGCCAGTTCTTGATGTCTGTTAGACATGGTGAACTGATGACCATTTGTTGTGTGGTCAGAAAACCAACACTCAAAGATCCTTCTCACTCCCATCTTGGTCTCCAAACTCATCAATCTGTTTTTAAATAAATCTGAGCAAATCAAAAACAGCTTCACCTTCAGATTTAGTCAATCTTAACTCAATGATCCTCTCAAGAGTTTCCCTTATAAGTGGATACCTTCTTTTTGCAAGCATGTAAATTTTAGTACCATCTTCTAATGCCAAGATATGTACTCCATAGTTTTCATAGAAAGTCCAACTCTTAATAATCAATTTCTCTTGATTCTTCCAAATATCATCATCTGCAGTTTCTTCAAACATAATTCTTAAGTCTCCCCAAAGAACTAAATCAATTCCTTTAGGAGTTGTTGTTGAAAATCTCTGCATCACTAGACTATGTAGCTCAATGAAGTCCAATCTATCAAATCTTGAAACCATTTCAGTGAAAGTCTTGATATATCTTGAACTTCCATTAGCTCTAAACACTCTGTAATAGTCAAGAGGATACTCCAATCTTATTAGTATGAATAAAGCATACTTCCATTAACAATTGGATACCTCACGCCAAGACTTCATTAATCAAACTCTTCTGTCTCATCAGGAACAATCTTTAGATAAGCTCTCAGTTGATCCTCTTCTTCAAAGATCAGACATTCAATCATTGCCTTTTGAGACTTCTTTGTACTTTCCATCTTCCAGTTCTCCTACCTGATCTTTTCCTGATGTTTCTCATCATGTCCTTCCTTCTTAACTTCAACCTTAGTGCTTTCAGGAACCTCCTCCTCATCCATACCAGATGCTTTCTTGTTCATCTTATCAATCATCTTTTCATCTCTCTTAGACACAATAGGCACAAATCTACATCTCTTTCTTATTCCTTGATGTATAGGGCCTGAATCTATTTAAATGTCTTTTTGTTCAACTGATTATGTCTATATTTACCTGTATGTTTAAGATAGGTCATCATTAGACTGGATGCTCCATCAAATAACTACTTACTTATATCAAAATAAAATTGAAACGACATAAAGGAACGAAAGTCTCGCAACAATTCCCAAAATATGAAATATCTAAAAGAAATAATCAATAACAAAATGACGAGGTAAAGGACGGGATAAACTTATGCTAGGCCTCTCTTGGGTTTGACTTTGCCTCCGCAAGAATCACCCGACTCCTCGGGTCCAACCCTATTACGCGAATCCAACAAACGATCAACTATCCTATCTCCTTCGGTTCCACAATAGGCTCCTCTTATGGATCCTTATAACGCTTAAGTCCAGTTGGGAAAACGGTTCCCCAACGAGACTTCTTACGGGTGGGGGAAAAACATAGCTAAGATACTTAAGAAAGTAATATATATCATATCAGTTAATGGTAGACAAAATAACTAAATGAAAACTTAACAAAATAGGAAAATATATGCTATGCAATATAGCGAGGAAGAATAGCAGTTATAACATTAAACACTTAAGCTCTAAATGCATCTACATGAAGGACCCCTAGGTTATAGTCTAGGCTCAACCACCTACTTCTCTATAACCAAAGGCTCTGATACCAATCTGTCACACCTTGCCTAGGTGAAAACACAAGGCGTAACATCATGGATATCATCACAACACAATGGTGTTAACAATAGAGAGAACTATATGAAATAGATAAACAAATGAGACACAATGTGTCATGACAATATCTAACACAAGATAAAAGAGTCTTGCATTACGATAGCAAACTCATACCATAAGGAAACATAATCTAAAAGTCTAAATAGTCAAATAACAACCAAGTATCAAACAATTCAAATGACATAAACAAAATCTCTAGGAGAATGACTCCGCATGCAAGCCTACGGTCTCACTAGCCCCTCTTCCTAACTTCAACATCCTCAAGATGGTTACCTGAAAATGATGCTTAAAACGTCAACACAAAGGTTGGTGAGAGTCATAGGTTTACGATACATAATCCAACTTTAAAATAAATTATTGTGATTAATAATACATGGCAGGACAATTAAGCTAGCTACTATACAAGCTAACATGCAATCATACCAAACAACCACAATTGGAATGGAACGTGCCTACGATCCACATCATACAGTCATGGGTAACCCTTTTTACCTAAACGCTACATATTAACTTTCTAAAAATAACTTTTCATTTCACAATTCACTTTCTAAATATGGAAAGTTTACTACAAACTTCTATAATTCACACACTTGATTCCCTTCCAAAATAACACACTTTCTATAAACGCTTAACACTTAATAACCAAATATTGACGTAGCAATGCTTGCCACACATCATCCATTTCTATTATCACCACATGTGAACAAATGAAATACTTAATATCAAACTCATATGCACACAAAATAAGATAATCATTTACCTCTAAAATGACATCATGCACATATGTAAGCCACTTCAATATACATATAGAACACATAGCATACAAGAAACATACAAAATGGACACTTAGCCATTTCTAAATGTATAAACTAACCTGCTCAAATCACGGTTGTCACAAATCACCCCCATTTTACACATACTTCTATATCACCATATCTTTTACACATAATCTTTAAATCAATTAGGAGAGGAGGAGGGAGTGGTAAGAATCTTAGGATCCAATGATCCAAACACCCCTTTATCTCACCATGCTACCACCACTCTCCACCACGAATTCCTACTGATCTACCATTATTTCCAGACCTCAAACACTATATTTCCAGAACCTAAGTACATCATACCATGAGGATTAGATGATTCACACCAAATCTTTAATTCCTTCATTATATTAAACCCGTTACCAAACATACCTTTTGGTGACGTGTTGTTGATTTCCAGCGGGTTCGTGACAGCCCCGTGAAATTTATCAGAAGGTTTCATATGTTGGTTGTTTGTGAGAGCAATTAGTTATTGGTTTGGTTATGATGTAGTGTTCTTTGTTTGTTTTGGTAGTATGTGAAACGTGATATAATATTTGGATGATTTTGCTATTACTTGTGAATATATATGTTTATGAATTTGATGTTATCTTTGCTTGGATCATTGTTTATCTTTTGGTATATCATTGCAATTGAAATAGGCTAAAAGGGTTAATTGTCTTGATGTATTTTGAACCGTTTGTCTATGGCGTGTCAATATCATACTTGTGAGAATTATGTGGTAAATTGATAAACATCCCAAGTAGAATTATGTTTAAGACCCTTCCTTATGTTGATCGACCTGGTTGGGAGGAATTCATATGTATGCATATTTGAAATAAACCATTATTAATGCGCTCGTGATGATGTAGTAGGCCGAAAGAATTCTATATTATCATTAGTAGATATGTTTGTTATTATGATTACCCGTCATATATGACTTGTATGCTTTGTTTATATAAAGTCTTGCTCTATCTCTATGTATTATGTTATGTGGATCATGCCATGTTTCTTGTGTGCTTAACACACACGTTTTGGCTATTTGATCTGTGACAATCATTTAGCTTTGTTACTTGATAAACAATCAGTGAATTGCTACAAATCTCGTAGAACGATGTGACACCCCGTAAATTCCCAAGTCAACATCTTTGACTTTTACGTGCATGATGTGGAGAATTTAGCCTTTTATATATAATATAAATAAATAATTATAAATATATATATGTAAGGAAAATCTCAATCAAAATCAATTGTAGTAAAACCGGGAAGCACGCGATTCCCGAGTCGTTCTCCCAACGAGGCGTGAAATTGACGGTCACGTATTTGGTTTGACAATTGGATGCTTGAATAATCCAAGATATAATGGATTTTCTAAAAATACGGGAAATTAATGCAAATTTAAACTAAAGAAAGCTTAAAACTACGGGAAAAACATAAATAGGCACGGGAATTTAAACTTAAAACTAGGGGAAAGCATAAAAAGGCGTTTAAATAACTTAAAAATCTACGGGAAGCATAAGTCTACGGAAACATGTAATTAAAAGCAATTTAAGTTAAAACATAAAACGATAACGGGAATTAAAAACGAACGCGACTTTAAAAACCTAAATTATCAAAATTAAATCTTAAAGTGATTTTTTAACTTTTAATTAACCCTAAGTGACTAAAAAGTAAGAACAAAGAAAACTAGACCGAAAACGAAAGTAAATTAAGCTTAAAAACGCGAACACGAGAACGGGATTTTAATCCCGTTCTTTAAAAAACAAAATTTTGCAAAAATAACCCTACGAAAGTAAATTAATTTTTCCTAGGTCCTATATGATAAAAGAAAATTAAAAAAAAAGAATTATATTTTTTTGATTTTTAATTTATTTATTATGAATTAATTAAGATTTTAATCTAAATAAATGATAAAAAATACTAAACGATTTTATAAAAATTCAGAAAAATTACAAAAAGTAGCTAAGGATATGAGGAATCTATGAAAAATAAGCTGGTGCAAACAGCTTATTGCAATAAGCTGTTAAAATTCGAAAAAGGCTTATAAGCTAATTGGGCCAAAAAGCCCTTAAGTAATAAATTGTGAAGCACACAACCAGATGGCCCTACTGGCGCTACTGGCATTGAGAGTGTGTGTTAAGGACGTGGGTTAGTGAAGGGGAGGTCATGGGTTCGACCCCCATGGCCTCCTCTTTTTTAAAAACATTTTTTTTTCAAATTTCTTTTTACAAACCTAAAGAAAAGACAAAAATAAGCAAATTTAAAAAAGACACTTTTTTAAAAAAACTTATAAATAAGCCAAAAATAAGCTGACAAGGGTGGCACTTAAGGTTTTTAGACTAAGTAACATGTTAACTAAAAACATTTTTTTTTAAAAGGGAACATATAAGCTAATCTAAAAGGGCTTAAAGGATAAGCTTAAGGGCCTAGAAAGGGAACCTAATATGCTGGGCTTATAGGTAGTCCTAATAAGCAAAATCAAGCATCTTAACTCACTCATAAGCTAGGAAAAAAAAGCTAGGAAAATGACAGATACACTAGGGAGGAAGGAAATGCTCTCAACTAAGCTAGGGTGCACACCAGCTTAAAAATAAGCTAGAAAGGGAGCCAAATAAGCTACAAGGAATTCAAACTACCCTAAATAAGCTACCTAATCCTAAAATGAGCAATTTAAATAAACTTAAAAACTAGAAAAGGGGGGACACAAATAAATGCAAAGGGAGATTTCTCTTGGTTTTGCAGCCTGAACACACAACTTGCAGGCCTGATTTTGGCTGACCAAATAAGCTTTAAAGCTACAAATAAGCTCACACAAGTAAAATCTAACCTACAAACTAGTTATGCAAGAAATTCCATGGACTAAATAAACCAAACACTAGCTTAAATTTGAACTTAAAAATCACCAAATTCTAACCCATTACTTGAAAAGCTAACTGTTTGACCCAAACCATTTTAACTAATGAAACAACTTTGAAAACTCTAATACCAGATACTAGGCTTAAACTTTGACACACTTTGAGTATGAAAAACACAATTCAAGGCACTAGAACAACAATCAAACAGACTAGCAGATTAAAATTTCAAAAGTATGACAGTTTTTTAAACAAGTGAAAACAAAACCATAATATTGAGTTTTAAACCTTAAACTTTTTAAACAAAAGATTTTTATACCATTATAAGCTATTATAAAGTGATTTTAAGAAACCAGTACCATATTGAGACCATTTTGACCCATTTTTCATCCTGACCCAAACACCCCTTTAAAAAGTTTCAAAACCATTTTAAACTAATTTAAGCTGATTTAGGCCAAAGTTTTCAAAAACAGATAAGGAATAAGATAAGTTAAAGACAAATAAGCACTTAAAGTTAAAAAATAAGCAGTTTAGACAAGCAAATAAGCAAATGGCAGTTTGGACTAAAAGATGGCAGTTTTGATGAAAAACATAAGCAAAGGACATTCAGGCATTAAGCAAGCTTACATAAGCATTAAACACAAATGATAAGCATGAAATAAGCACAAATAAGCTGAATAAGTTGATGAACAGTAAATAAGCAAATTTTAAGCAAAAATATAAAACTGGAATTTCATTAAACTTAAAAGAGTACAAGGTTTTTTTTAAAAGTAAATGACAATAAATTAAGACAAATAAGCTGGAAAATAAGCTAAGCTAAACTACACTAAGCTACTCCTACATCCTCCATATTTCATTAACTTCTGTCTTCTTCTTTATATATATGTTGAGGTTGTCCTGGCTTGTGTTTGTTGTGCTTGTCTTGTGAGAGAACTCAAGGCATCATCCAAACCCTTCAATCTCCTTGGTGCCCAAGTTCTTTGATCCTGACCTTTGATCAATATTGTCCAATAAGCTTTTCTAGGATTTCCAAGGTGGCACCTTTGGCTGTTTGTGGTGGGGTTAGGGTTTTGGAGTGGTGTGAATTTTGTCTTGGTGTTGCAGGGTTCACGTGGTGGGGGAGAGATATACAGTACACCATGGCGGGAAACAAGTTTTATAGGGTGAGCAGGGGGAGTGTTTAGGAAAGTGGCAAAAATGGTCCCTAAACCCATATTCTCGTATTGCAAGGATAGCCCCCTTGTCTTTGCATCTTAGGTCCTTGAGGTTAAGTGAGGGTTTGCATAGTTAGTCCTCAAAAAGGATTAAAAGTTTGAGGGGTTAACATTGTTAAAGGGGAATTGGGTTTATGGATAAAGGTTTGGGCCGGTTATGAATTTTATAAAAAAAAGAATTGGGCTCGTTGGGTTTTATAAAAGAATGATTGGGCTTATATAAGGATTTACGGGCTTTAAGGTTTTATTAACATAAAGTGGGCTGATCCGGGCCCACTAGGTGGGTATGGGTGGGCCCACTTTTGACAATTAGGTTTTCGGGTTTGGTTTTCGATGCCCTTTCCAACGCCATATCCCGGGGTTGACTTTGACTTCGTCTTGACTTTATTAAATGCACAAACGTTGTCGAGTCGATCCGGAAATTTCCGTTTTAGCTCCGTTTTCAATCCTTTTGAACCCTTGGCCTCAGTTTTTCGCGCTCTTTCCAAATCCGTGCTCAGTTTTGTCCGGTTTAGCTTCGTTTTTGTCCTTTAGTGAATATCTGGTACCTGCACAGTACAAACACAAAAACAAGCATATTTATGGCATTTTATGTGCGTTTTTGGTCGTTTAAGTTTGATTTTAATGGTGAAAAGTATGTGTAATTAAACGCATACCACACATCTACATCTACACCATCTTCATCTTTGACCAGGGGCTTATTTGACACAATAGGAGTAGTAGCTGTTTTGATGGAACAAAAATCAAACTTCTTAAGGATGTCAGCTACGTACTTGTCTTGACTAATAAAGATTCCATTAGGTTGTTGTTTCACCTGTAATGCCAAAAAGAATGTGAGCTCACTCATAGAGCTCATCTAGAATCTTTTATGCATACAATCTTCAAATTCAGTACACATAGACTGCATTGTAGAGCCAAAAATGATGTCATCCACATAAACTTGGACTAACATAATGTCACTCTTGTTCTTTTTGATAAATAATGTTTTGTCTATTGGGTTGATTAGTTGACGGAGATAGGTTAGCTAGGCGTATTTTGATGTCGTTGTGAGGTGAAAATAAAGTTTCGATAAGTTTTGTAAATGTCAAAACGAGCAGAAAGTTTGGCTCAGATTTCGAGGTTTGAAATTTTATAAAAACTGATTTTTGATTATAAAATATGATAGAGTTCGTCCTAATGTACGGTTTGGTAATTCGAACGCCCCGTAACTCCTAATAACGAAGAAGTTACGGCGAAAACAAGATTTGAAAACTTAAAAATCTTTCCAACAGCTATTGCATATTTTTAGTTGCTGTCAGAATTTTAAATGGCCGTTTTGAGCACTTCCGAGTCCGGTTCGGCCTTCCGGCGAAACATGAAAGTTGCTCGGAATGATGTTTCACTTTGACGCGAGGCTCGCTAGTTTTTAAATCAGGTAATAACAGGTTAAAACCCAAGGTCAAAATCTGCGTTTTTATTAAAAATGTCAAAGTTACTGCAGAAACTTGCAAGGGCATTTTGGTCATTTTGTGTCGAGTTTTGGGTCTCGACTAAAACTAAAAAGTTGTCCGGAATGTCGTTTTACATAAAATATCATTTGAGTCCAAGTCGTGAAAATTTGATATAACGGGTCATTTGGAGCGGGTCAGACTTAATAATATATATATATTATTTGTATGATAAGTCAAAGTCAAACAAAGTCTAGCGTTGATTTTTGAAAGTCAACAGATTAATACTAAAGTTGTCGGATGTTATAAAAGTAATTAAACACTATTATTATTACAAGTATAATAATTAGAATTAACGATTGTTACGAACAAAGTAGATTCTAAAAATAGAGACTTTTGTAATATGTGGGACATAATCCCGGTATGAGTAATTAATAATCAAATTGAATGTCGAAGGTTCGACGAGATAACTAAATACTATTATAAATATAATTGGATAACGAGACTTACTAAAATGATAACTTTCCAAAAATAGAAAGTTTCTTAAAATAAAAAGTTTTTAATTGAGCGATGTATAATATAAATAAAAGAACGATCGTAACCTAATATTGCGGGGTTTTAGGATCTAAGGCGCAAGTGGATATCTCATCAGATGTATATGTATATATATATATATATATATATATATATATATATATGATTTTGTTGATACGATGTACGCATCGTTGACCCTACTTTTCGGTATAGTAATCGAGCGACATAATTATAGGTCGTGATCGTGTTTGTAATTTTCCGTGGATTGTTTCGATTATTTAATCTTCGGCTTCGATCAAGGTGAGTTCATAGCCTCGCTTTTAAGTTATATTTTCTGATTATCAAAACGTAAAGATGTGAAAAATATTAATAATGTTTTTAGGCATTATTTCTATCAACAATACTAAATATGATTCTATGTGCTATTGAGTATACGCCTTTCACTATGTAACCGTTAATTGCCTTGTTGATGGTGAACGCTAGTGCATTAAATAGATCTATTGGGTTTGACAACTCTGTCCGGGGTATGAATCCTTGATTGACAAGTGAGCACCCAGATACGGACATTTTGTAGTTAGTAATGGGAGAATGGCATACTTCTCGGACATTATTTTGTCCTACGGGGTGAATGTGTTAAGTGTCGGTACACGGGCTCATTAGTTGGAATACATTATTTATATATAACTTGTCTTGCGAGCAATGTTATATGTTTTGTTGAACCAAATATGCGTTCTAACTGTTTGTGTGTAAACTCTATGAATTCACTCAACGTTTTGTTGACGTTTTTAAGCATGTATCTCAGGTTAGGTATTGAAGATGGCTTGGATGGGACGGAACGCGGATATCAAGGACGGTGACTCGGTAAACTTATGTCAATAAATGATAGAAATATTTTTGAAATGAAGTCGTGTTGTGACATGTATAATTAAATCTTATACGATAGTTTTGGGACCTTTGTACTCTGATTCATTTCAAACGAAATAAATGAAATTTACTTAACAAACATTTCTTTTATAGTTGTTTGTTATGACTTGTGTGATTGTATCGTGATGTAGCACCCCAAATGTTGTATTCCGCTTCGTATCATAGTTTGGTGGTGTTACAGAGTGGTATCAGAGTACGAGTTGTAGTGAAAACTTAGACTATAATTGTTTTTGGAAAATTTTCACGAGTCTTTCACCGTTGTCCGATATTCGCGCGTGCATTGTTCTCGATCCTTAAAAGCCTTATGTGGTATATTTGATTGCATATTATGTCCGTAACAAGAGGGTGACACTTGGTATAAGTAATAATTATATATATATATATATATATATGCAACATTCATTCTATGGTGTACGATTATATATATCTAGATCTTCGCTTCTTGCGAAGAGTTTAATTTCTTTAAACATTTTGATGCGATATGATAAAATCATTTTGATACATGATGAAAACATCGTTGTTATATGATTATCTTTGAAACTTTTTCGTGACTTTGCTTTTCATCTTTTGATGATGTTGATTCGTCATAATTTGTCGATCCCATTGGGTGATTTATTGTTCGACTCCGAGTTTGAACATTTTCCCATTCCTTTGAATCACATATGTTGTTTTGTAACCTATTGTTTTGAAATTCTCTGGTTGATGGAAGTGCGACTTTTATATGTCATCCTATAACCCTTCATTGTTTTGGAAAATGGTTATTAACTTACTCTCGCACAATGTGTCGTTTGGAAACGTCTATCCTTAGAGCTTTCGAATAAAGTTGGCATTGTGTTCTGATTCTCTCGTATCGACCTCTACTTAGTAAGTCATGAAATGTTTGATTCTAGAAATCTATGAGTTTGTATTTAAAAGAGTGTTAAGTCATTGGGTATGGATTTGTATTGGCGTTTGGAGGAATTAAAATGGTGTTCGGTTGGATTTTAAAATGGATTTTACGGCAGTTTGTAACCAGCAGGTTGTGGAGTCGATGGTGAATTATTTTTAGTCTTACGACACCTGGGAAAGCCGATTGAGATGTTGGTACATGTGGTTAGTTGAATAGAATTTTAACTTCCGGATGAGTGAGATATCGTCGTTTTTCTAAAACTAGTCAAATCTAGTATACCGTTGGGAAAAGGAGTATAACTCTATATTTTTGTAATAACTTTTCAAAAGAAAATTTAGTTACTTGTAGAAGGCTCTTAGGGATATTACCTCGAATTGGTTTCACATCAAAAGCATCAATAAATTTCAAATTATGCTCATTTTCGCAAACTACAAAAATTTGTCAAAATTTCTTTGGGGACTGCTTTGGATGATGTGTTCTTGCACCTATTGCACATGGTAAGTTCCCAACGTAGACTCTACATTAGCTGGGATGCCACATAAACATTAGCAACTTACTTGTCTTAGTTTGCTGCTGGTGGATAGTTGTTCCCTTGCTGATCTTCCCACTTCTTTTATTGCTATTCACCGATCCTTAATGCTAGCTGAACCCTTGTCATCATGTTCTTGGAGCCATGTTGATTGCATCATGCAAAGTCGCAGGCTTTGAAGAAGTAACATTTCCTTTGATTCCCTCGGGAAATCCTCGAATGTACTTTTCAATCTTTTTCTTTTCAGTTGACACCAACTCAGGACACATCAAAACCAGTTCGTGGAAGCGATTGTTGTATGCCTGCATGTATTCTCCTTTCAAGTCAAAGTCCAAAGGCTATTAGCTCATCCTTTGGATTTCAGTTGCTGGGCAGTATTCAGTAGTCATCATAGCTTTTACGTTGCTCTAGGGGATCTGATTAGCATTAGCAAGTCCTAAAGTTTGAACATTTCCGTTCCACCAGGTCAGAGCACGACTCTCGAACGTGCACACAGCAAACTTTACCTTGTCATCTTCAGCACACTTACAAATCTCAAACACTTGCTCCATCTTTTCAAACCAGCGTTTCAGTCCGACTACGCCTTCAGTCCCGCTGAAAGAGTGAGGCTTGTCGTTCATAAATGTCTTATACGAATATCCTTGCACATCTGGTGCAACAGTTCCTTCAGTATTTGCTGATCCAGATCCACCAGCATTGTTTGAGTTAGCCTCTTTTCTCTTCATATTTCTTCAATAGCTTGGCGCACACGATTTTCCACTATCATCCTTAACAGATTTCTGCTTAATCTCCCTAGGCGGCATGTATTCTAGTCCCACGCAAGTACATAATTCGTTAAGAATTTATAATGGTATGCGAGAATGACACGTGATAAATAGAGGAATAAAAGAAATAGAAAAGTGATATAAATAATCATAGTTTAATCAGGATGGTCAATATTTATATAATTGACCGATAGAAATAGATACTGATATGTCAAAAGATAGACGTAAGAGATAAAATTTAAACAAAATATTATATATCTAAGATTATATATAATGTAATAATGACAATCGGAAAAGTAAGTAAGGATCAGGGAATACGCGCGCGTGGATACCGAATAGCGATGAAGGATTTTGTATTTAAAAATGAAAGAAAAGAAAACCTTTAAACTTTGTGGTTATAGACTAGGTTTTGAAAATGACCCAGTTCCCTATAACCTTGGCTCTGGTACCATCTGTAACACCCCCAAATTCGGGTCGCAGCGAAAGGTAAACTTTGGTGCGTGCTACGTACAAAGTACATAAATCAGATATAGAAAACGACCTTAAATGGACGTTAAAAATAAGTTTCATTCGATGTCATTACAAAAGATCAGAGTTTTCACGTTAGGTCCCATAGTTTTATTTAAAAGACATTAAGATTTTATAAGACAAAAGTTTTATTGAATTTAAGAAATCAGAATCCCTCTAATAGATATCCGTCACGGCTCCCATCCAAGCTTATACCTCAGCACCTGAGATTAAAACATGCATAAATCGTCAACAATTTGTGATGGTGAATTCATAGGTTTATCAGGAAATAGAGTGGGACACAGATTTAAGTAATAGTAGACTATGAAACACTTTCAATAGTCATTCACATTGTATTATTCGCCCTAAGCTCATGATACCGAACCTTAAGTATTTATCAATGTAATTCAAACCAGTTCTCGAGTGTATGCCCCTTCTCGGTACATATGTTACAAAAACTCTACGAATTTCTCAATACAGATGCTGCAAACATCCTACGATTTCTTCGTATGTTAAATGCTGCAAAATGGTAACTAGGAAACCACAGCCTAGACGGGGATGGTCAGTCCCATAGATCTATCATTAACACTAGCGTATACCAGCGGTAATTAACGGTTTCATGATAAAAGGGGCCTTAAATGGCAATACGGTAACTTATGCAATAATGTAATCGGAAATAGCATACAGTTTTGAAAACATTGTGTCAAAAGAATATCAAGCTTGTAATCTCCCGTATTTTAATAAAGCAAGTAGTAGAAAAAGGGCTACGAACTTCAACTTGAGTGAAGGGTTAATCAGCAATATTCACAATAGAAAATGCGGCACGATTACGATCGAATGCACCTAATCAAATATTGGTCGTATACAGTACTAAACACTGAATTATTTATAGGTAGTTAGCTTTTTTCATACTATCGTTCGGGCTATTTATAATTAAGAGGTTTATGTAGTGACGTATGAGGAGTAGGACACTTTAATCGGAATTCCAACAACTCATAGATACGCACTCGAAGAAGCCTCATTATGAAAAACTCCCTAGTTATATATCCACTTTGATTAATAACAACATATAGGTCTATATAGTTCAATCAACCATATAATTTGTTTTGGTGAAATTGTGTTTAATATGTAAAAAACGTTTATAATAACGTTTTAGTAAACTGGTAGTAACTTTCGCCGTTTTATGACGTTTTGACGTTTCTTATGCTACGCTTTTGTATTAGGAGAGTTATCAAAATTTGACATTTTCATATTTTGTCCCTCTGATGAACAGTACTTGTTTTAACTGTTTACACCAGTTATAAAGTTATTTTTATAGTTTTTATTATCGAAAACCGTAACGTCATATTTATTCGTTATAGCTACGTTTTTTGTGATTCTTTTGAGCACCTTCTAGTAATTGAAAAGTTCTACTATTTATGGATGGTATTACAAAATAATTTAATTCTGTCTTGGAACAGTTACTTTATAAAAATAGTTTTTATAAAGTTTTAATTGTCGTAAACTCGACGATATTCTCATAAATAGTTCGTTATTAATTGAAAAATTACGTTCTTTATAATTTTTGGAATCTAAAAATTTGTTTATTTTGTTAAAAAATGCAACTTGCTGTTTGAATAATTTTTATAAAGTTTTTATAAAAATTCTTTTACGACTCCGTTTATTAACGTATAACTTGTTTTACCGTATCTTTTTCGTTATTAATCCGTTTTTCGAGTTTCTTATCTTTTTGGAATCGTCATGAGACGTACTATCTTTATAAAGTATAATTAGCCTATTACAATAAATCGAACCAAAACAATCCCTAGTGCTTTATTCTCACATGAATTCAAACGATCTTCGCTTCCTTAATTTTCTTTTAAATCATAGTTATACTTAACATTTTTCACTTATAACCAACATGTTAATCATACTTATAATCTCATTATTCCATGATTTTACCAATCACATATCATATGAAAAAGTGTTAAAAATCATAATCACAAGTTAAGTTATCCATTTAAACTTGTTTAAAACCCTTAATGGTGTTTAGTTTATAGAACATGTAACCCATAAAAATGGATAAAAGTAATGGAATTATGGTTTTTAGATAACCTTATAGTGATGTATGATGAGGAACTAAAGTATCTAAACCCTTGTTTAGATATAAAACCCAAGCTTGCACTCCTGAAATCCTAGTTTTCCAATAGAAACCCTAATCTCTGCCAATAACTAGATTAAATCTGCAAATGTTGACCATCCCTTGAAAACACCATTTAGGTTATAAATCAGGAAGGTCCGGGGTGTAGCTTGTATATTGATTGTAGAAATTTTTGTTGGATTGAGTTGGTAAGCGGTTTGGAGCTGTGGCCTAAAAGGGAGAGAAAAGAGAGGTTTTGATCTTTTTTTACTAAGTGTTTTGAGAGTGTATGGCTTATTACTTGTATGCACTTCTTATTATAGGAACTAGGCTAGTAAAAGGTCATTAAAATAGTCCAAGGAGGGGGGTTGGGTCATTTGGGACAAATGGGAGGGTCTTAAGGGATGAATAGTGGTCTTGGTTCATAATATTGTTTAAAAAGGGTGGTATCCCTGAAAAACATGAATATGTTTTTCCATTAGATATTTCTTGTATTATTTTTATACATATCCGGTTTTTATATGTATATAAGGATAGATATTTGAGTTAATTTTATGTATTGGGTATAAATGTGGGTATTTGTTGAAGCGTAGAAATTTTGGTGCTTCCGGGTATGCCTAAACGAAATTTTATCGCGAAACGTAATCAATTTACGTAACCAATAAAAATAAAATAAACAAAGTTAATAATTATACTCAAAATAATTACTTAACACTTGCTTGATGTAAACATTTATTTGTTTGGTGTCCGTTTACGCTAAACGATAATTTTTAACTTACGCGATTTAACTTAACTATTAAATTTAAAAGCGAACGCGTACGAGAAAAAAAAATAAATAGCAAGCTGAGTAGGTCTTCAGCTGTGTTAGTTGTGTTAGTTGTGCTAGTTTGATGAGAGGCTTCAAAGCTTCATCATGACCCCCATTTACCTTGTTGCCCAAACAATTAGATCCTAACCCTTGATTTCTTGTCATTTTCTTTTGTCTAATAGTAAACCGTAAGATTGCCAACATGTACATAAGGGCCATGTGGGGGCAGGGTAGTGATGTGAGAGTATTAGATTTGTCTCTTGTTGCAGGGGTGCACAGTAGCACGTGAATGGAGGGGATGGATGAATAGGGTTTTGGCGCCAATAGGGAAGTTAATATCTGTTTGATTTGGTAGGGTAAAGGTTTTGAGGATTGGCACAATTGGCCCCTGAAAGTGTATAAGGGTATTGTAGTACACGTCCTTGTATTTTACATCTTTGGTCCCTGGAGTTGGTGATGGTTTGCACCGTCAGTCCTTTTGGACTAACCACGTTAGTCCTTGAGGGACTAACGGTGTAGGGGTTTAATGGATTAAGGGCTTAACGCTCGTTAAAGGGAAATGGGGCTAGTTTCTTTTTGGGCTGGTTCTTTATTTAAAAGAGGGGAATGGGCCAAGTTAAGCATATTGGGCCAGCAGGTTTAGTGCATAAAAAGGATTGGGCTATGTTAATTTTTGGCTTATGGATTAAAAAGGGTTCATTATAAAATAGGTAGTGTGCTGATCTGGGCCCACTAGGTGGGTACGAGTGGGCCCACTTTTGACAATTTAGGTTTTCGGGTTTGGTTTTCGATGCCCTTTCTAAAGCCGTATCCCGAGGTTAACTTTGACTTCGTCTTCACTTCGTTAAATGCACAAACGTTGTCGAGTCAATCCGGAAGTATCCATTTTAGCTCTGTTTTCAATCCTTTTGTATCTTTGGCCTCATTTTTTTTTTGTACTCTTTTCAAATCCGTGCTCGGTTTTGTCCGGTTTGGCTTTGTTTTTTGTCCTTTAGTGAATATCCGGTACCTGCACAGTACAAACACAAAAACAAGCATATTTATGGCATTTTATGTGCGTTTTTGGTCGTTTAGGGTCGTTTTATTAGGTAAAAGGTATGTGTAATTACACACATACCAAAATCCCCCATACTAAGACATTGCCGTGTCCTCACGCAATGCTATGAAGTAAGCACTTAGAAAACTAAGAATCTCGATCCTCCTTGACTAATAACCTCGAAAAGTAGCTAAGTGTTCATCGAGGGGAATTAAAGAAATCAATAGCTTCGACAAGCCCCGTTTTGACCATTTATTTTTTTTATATTTACACTAACTACCACTATTTTTTTTCCTTTTTCTTTTTCTCAATTAACTAACATGTTTGACTTTCGTTATTTTATAACTCTTAGGGATCATAGAACAAGAACCATTTCAATCCTAAAATGCCCCAAAAAGGATAAATTCATCGTTCTCGACTTTTCACTTATTCCAAACCAAGCTTAAAACAAAATCACCGTTAATTATGAGTTAAGATGCTAACACTACTCATATTTGCAACTTGTAAACTTTTCACTCCCGACAATTATTATATCTTAGGTGTATGTGCTATTTTGAATTTCAACCATGGATCAATGTTTTGCAAAATTCTATGTTTTACGTTCCACCCGAGAATAATGAGTTTGAAGGCGAGATCATCCCATGTAGCGACTTTCGTCTCGGCACATCCCAACCTTGCGGTTAAGTGACCAGGCTTTTGACACCTCACAGAGACTAGTATCGGGACTCACGGACCTTAGGTTTCAAAAACTCTCAGGTTTCTTGTATACACATAGCTTATAAAATAGAATAGTCAAAGTTCAAAAGCATATTTGAATTTAACAAAAAGAGATCTATTTATTAATTCACACTTAAATATTAAACATTGATGCCAATTGTATTCACTAGACCTTTGAAGGCTGCAACATCGGTTGTGAGCCGGCAAGATGCAGCAAACTTTTATCAGTCTCGGATTATTATTCTTACTATGGGCTTTCTTTAGAAGGCTGTAACATCGGTTGTGAGCCGGCAAGATACAACAAACTTTTATCAGCCCACAGTTTATATTTATTATATTTTTTCATTTTTCATCATCATTTTTTTTAATTTTTTTTTGATATAGGGAAGACGTCTTTTTGAAAAATTCAAGTATAAATTTGAACTAAGGCTAAAGTTTTTGCTATATACTACATAAAAATTATTGATTTAAGTTTAATCTCCAAAAGTAGCACGTATATTAATCAGGTTAAGAGCTTATGGGAGAAAAAGCGACAAATTACACACATGAGCTCTTAAGATTTCCAAATAATCCTTGTTTTAGCAATCCAAGTCATATTATTCTTATCATTTTTCGTTCTTCGCAACCCGCGAACGCTTAGTCTAAAAGTTAAGGAACAGCATAGAGGATCACTTGCTCGATCGAGTCAAACATTTACTCTTATTTCTACCCAGCATGATAAGTCAAATTTGTGACAAAAACACTTGATTTTATTTTTGTATACTTTTTAATTTTTTCTTTTTTTTGAAATTTTTAGTGGTAAAAACGGATTACGCGATAACAACGACTTCAGACACAATCAAATCTGATGATCCCCCCCTTACTAGATGAAACATTGTCCCTCAATTTTTTTTTACGAAGCGGTTTCTACGTAAATCCTAAGCCATTTATTAAGTATGCTTAAAGATAAACGTTAGTCGATAAGATTTGGATATTGGATTCCCAAAATGAAGCTGAGGATGTGAAGCTCATGTGGATCGAAGGACAAAACCGCGAGCACGAGAGGCTTCAAAAATCCGGGGCAATTCTGGATAATAAATCATAAAAACACAAACACGGGTATAGGAAAGAGGAAGCCTCCTCAAATCAAAAACACTTATTCATTACTACATAACATAACTACGGATAAGCATGGGGTGCCTCCTACGAAGCGCTGGTTTTAGGTCACTTAGCTTGACCCATTCCCCATCTTGGCTTGTCAAGCGGAGATAGGAAGTAAGGGATGACGAACACCCAAATTTGGAGTGTTGTCTCCATGAATCAACATCGGGCTTTTCTGATGAAACAGCTTGGAAGCTTTAAAGCCCCGAAGTGATAGAGAAGAAGAAGATTTCTCCTTAGAAGCAAGAACACCGTGATTGAAAACTTTGTCTTTATTTTTGGATGAAAATGGAAGTAAGTATAATCATGGAGAAGAGTCGAAAGAATAAATCCTCGTGATTCGACTTCAATGCATATCCCCGGATCGTAAATTTTGTTACTATCTCCGGAAGGAGAAGAAACATCAAGATCGGATCCGAGATCATTAAGAGAAGGAATGAAGTTGAAATCCAATTGAAGGGCGAGATGGGTGGGCAAAATATTAGGCACATCAATGGGGATGTCTTCCACCACATCAATGGTTGAATCTCCCGAATCGGGATAATCAACATGAAATGATTCAAACTCGGGACGGGAGGTATAATTATCGTCATCTTCCGAGTCGAAATCATCACTCTCAATACCTGGTGGTATTGAGTCATCACCATCAAGAAAAATGTCAATCTCCTCCATAAGAGAGTCACTATCCTTGACCGGGATAGGAGATGGAGAGAAAGACTCGGTAGGATTTTCAGAATTAAATTCTTCCGGAGGACGGGGAGAAGAGTTATCGTAAAGCAAACTTTCCAAAAACAAAATATCTCCCTCCGGATCAAGGTTGACATCATCAATTCCTGGTGGAATTGAGTGGGGAAGAGTGAGTTCACCGGCGAACTCATCTAGAAGAGAATCGATCTTTTGAGAATCATTAATCGAAGTATCTCGATGAAGCAAAGATTCTAAAAGATCGAATTTGGCATTAAAACAAAGATATTCAATCGTTGGAATTGAATGGTATTTCTAACACTCTTTCATCAATTTGATCAACCTTAGTGGAAGTGATTTCTTCATCAAGATCAAAGAGAGGATAGAGAAGTATTTTAAAATTCTCATTTTGGAACGTCATCTTCGGAAAATGACTCATCACATGAGGTAAACTCTTTATTTGATATCGAAGAGAGGGATTGAGAAGTATAAGATCATTGATTCTTTGAAAGAATCATCATAACCGAAGGTAAATCACACTCACCTTCGTAGAATATTCGGACTCACCTAGGATTTGCGAAAGGTCCTCGGACCACTAGACTTTATTATTCGTCTGATACGTTTTCTGAATAGTGTCAAGATTGCTACCTCTTATGAGAGTGTTCGTTTTTTGGTGTTATCGGGTGTGAGTGCATAACACACGAGGATGTTCATAAATAATATCTTTCAAAGGGATAGAACTTCTTCGTCATCGTCATCATCGTAGCAAACGAGAAATCTTCTAATATCGATTCCTTAGCCGCTTGCTCTTCTTCAATTCGCTTTTCTTCTTCCTTCTTTTGTATCAATTGACCAACCATATCACATATGGATGGTTATTTCTCCATAGATTGTTTTGGATATGAGAACTCATTTGAGCAATGAAAAGGTATTTTGAACATTGGAGATTGGATGATTGACGGTATATTGCGGGGTTGAAAATTGGTCAAAACCAAAAGAATTAGAATCATAGCACGGATTTTGCTCATGATAATAGTCTTCATTCATTGGTTGACATTGGTAAATTTCATGAGGACCCCCGCAATTTTCACAACAAAGAAATTGTTGTGGGTGAGAATTATCAAATTGGTCATAACCGGAATAATTAGAATCATGACATAGATTAGGTTCATAATAATTCAACGGTTGACATTGAAAAGTCTCATGTGGGTCCCCGCAATTTTTACAACAAAGATATTTGTTGTTGAAAAATCATGAAAAATCTTGCGGAAATTAAAGACTTGTTGTAAACATGGTTCTGGATGATGTATATTACGGTAAGTGAGGTGTACAATAGTGACCATAACGAGCATCGTTCTCACAAAATTAACAAGAATAGATAGGTGGGTTGAAAACGTTAGGAGAATCATCAACAAAGTTAGGTTTTGAAATGTAAGGTAATGAATTTTCTTTTTCAGAATAGCACTTCGGATCAAAACTTGGCAAAGTTTGTGGGAGCTCATCAATGGTTTGATTGCATGGATTCCGGATTGAAGATAATCGGAGCTTTCGGTGGACAATTATAACACTGTAAGCACCTTTCCCACACGGGACTTACAAGTGAATTGTTGCACAAAAGATTCATTTTAAACGAAATCACCAACACTCATAACAACATTCGTGGTTAATTTGTGGAGGACTTTTGCGAGGAATTTTCACGGGTCCTGTTGACATCGAATGGCTCTCGAGGAGCATTAACAAGTGTTGGTCTCGTCGTCTGATGAATCCGGAAGTGTTTAGAAGGGGTCTTGGTTAATTCCATTTTCTGACAGTTGAATCCAAATTCTTTAATTTCTTCCGCTGTGAGCACATCTTGACAAGATGGACCTTCAACTGGTTTCCACACTTCACACAAAGTATAGGAGTCGTTGAGATGAGGCGGGAGTTTTTTTAGGATGACGAACAAAACTTGTCTACGAGGACCTCCTTTTGACAACACATGGATTTATTGTACAAAGCTCACAAGCGACATTCTGTCTAATCGTGAAAAGAGGATTTAAACGATAATCGAGTGACGCCATAGAATTTAAAATAGAGGGATAAGAAGAAGATTAAATGGCAAAGAGGTTAAAAGAGATTATTTTGGATTTTCGAGTTTTTTTAAACATTCTATTTTTTTAACAGGACAAAAGAGATTGCATAAACTTAAACGATATCACTTGCTTTTGGTAGCTCTTTAAAGAAAAAACGCACAAAGGAGTAGAGGAGCAGGAAAGCGCGAAGCTATTAAAAACCTTTCTCCTTTAGGGTCGTAGTTCCCGGAAAAAAAACCTCCTTATAACACTCTTTGCTTGTTATTATCTTAAAGGTGAGTCGGTATTTTCACATGTGACACAAAGGCAAAGTTTATACTCTTTTGTGCGGGACTTATTACGATAATGCTTCAGTTGAAAGCTTTATATTGATGATGATTTTATTTGTTTTTATAGACAAGGTTTGTATATTTTGGATTTTTTTATTTTTTTTCTAATAAGAAGAAAATCAATTCACAAACCGAGAAATGATTAACTTAACGAGCGAAGGTTCTCATGTCATAAATAGTCCAAAACCGTATATGATATTATCGCAAACACACCTCCAGGCAGCGGAGCCAAATTGATGTAGAGATATTTTAGCCTTTGATATGTATTTATAATAAATAATATTATAATATATATATGTAAGGGAAAATCTATACCAAAATCTATTGTAGTAAAACCGGGAAGCACGCGATGCCCGAGTCGTTCTCCCAACCGTAGGCTGTGAAATTGACGGTTAGTATTTGGTTTGACAATTGGTATGCTTGAATAATCCAAGATGACAATATATGGATTCTTCTAAAATAAGGGAAATTATGCATAATTTAACTAAGAAAGCTTAAAACTACGAGAAAAACCATAAATAGGCACAGTAATTTTAACTAAAAATAGGGGAAAGCTTAAAAAGGCGTTTTAAAATAACTTAAAAATCTACGGGAAGCATAAATAAGGCATAAAAGGAAATCATAAGTCTACGGAAACATGTAATTAAAAGCAATTTAAGTTAAAACAAAAAACGATAACGGGAATTAAAAACGAACGCGACTTTAAAAACCTAAATTATCAAAATTAAATATTAAAGTGATTTTTTAACTTTTAATTAACCCTAAGTGACTAAAAAGTAAGAACAAAGAAAACTAGACCAAAAACGAAAGTAAATTAAGCTTAAAAACGCGAACACGAGAACAGGATTTTAATCCCGTTCTTTAAAAAACAAAATTTTGCAAAAATAACCCTACGAAAGTAAATTAATTTTTCCTAGGTCCTATATGATAAAAAGAAATGAATAAAAGAATTATATTTTTTATGATTCTTTTTTTATTTATTATGCATTTAATTATGATTTTTTAATCTCTCAATAATTGATAAAAAATTACTAAAACGATTTCTAAAAATTCAGAAAAATTACAAAGTAGCTAAGGATTGAGGAATCTATGAATATTTAAGCGGTTGCAAACATGCTTATTGCAATAAGCTGTTAAAATTCGAAAAAGGCTTATAAGCTTAATTGGGCCAAAAAGCCCTTAAGTAATAAATTGTGAAGCACACAACCAGATGGCCCTACTGCGCTACTGGCATTGAGAGTGTGTGTTAAGGACGTGGGTTAGTGAAGGGGAGGTCATGGGTTCGACCCCCATGGCCTCCTCTTTTTTAAAAACATTTTTTTTCAATTTCTTTTTACAAACCTAAAGAAAAGACAAAAATAAGCAAATTTAAAAAAGTATCTTTTTTTAAAAGCTTATATTTAAGCCAAAAATATGCTGACAAGGTGGCACTTAACGGTTTTTAGGACTATGTAACATGTTAACATAAAATCAGTTTTTTTTAAAAAATGGAAATAATAAGCTAATCTAAAAGGGCTTAAAGGATAAGCTTAAGGGCCTAGAAAGGGAACCTAATATGCTGGGCTTATAGGTAGTCCTAATAAGCAAAATCAAGCATCTTAACTCACTCATAAGCTAGGAAAAGAGCTAGGAAAATGACAGATACACTAGGGAGGAAGGAAATGCTCTCAACTAAGCTAGGGTGCACACCAGCTTAAAATAGCTAGAAAGGAGCCAAAGAAGACTACATGGGAATTCAATACTACCCCTAAAATAAAAACTACTAATTACCTAAAGTGATCAATTTAAATTAACTTAAAAACTAGAAAAGGGGGGATACAGTTAAATGCAAAGGAAGATTTCTCTTGGTTGCAGCTCTGAACAAACAAACTTGCAGGTCCTGATTTCGCTGAGAAATAAGCTTAAGCTACAAATAAGCTCACAAAGTAAAATATAACTCAAATTAGTTATGCAAGAATTTTCATGGGACTAAATCACCAAACCACTAGCCTAAATTTGAAACTTAAAAAATCACCAAATTTCTAACCCATACTTGAAAAAGCTAATGTTTGACCCAACCACTTTAACTAATGATACAACTTTGAAAACTCTAATACCAGCATACTAGGCTAAATTTGGCACACTTGGAGTATGAACAAACACATTTAAGGCACTAGAACAAACAATCAACAGCTAGCAGATTAAAATTTCAAAAAGTATGACAGTTTTTTAAAACAAGTGAAAACAAAACAAAAATATTGGTTTTAAACATTAACTTTTTAAACAAAAGATTTTATACCCTTATAAGCTATTATAAAGTGATTTTAAGAAACCAGTACCATATTGAGACCATTTTGACCCATTTTCATCCTGACCCAAACACACCTTTAAAAAGTTTCAAACCATTTAAAATTATTTTAAGTGATATTAGGCCAATTTTCAAAAAACAGTTAAGGAATAAAGATAGTTTAAAGACAATATAAGCATTAAAGTTATAAAAATAAGGCAGTTTTGACATGCAACATAAGCAAATGGCCTGGTTTGTTATTTAGGTTTATTTTTTCTTTTTTTTGACTTTAAAAGTATAGGCAGTTTTGATGAAAAACATAAGCAAAGGACATTCAGGCATTAAGCAAGCTTACATAAGCATTAAACACAAATGATAAGCATGAAATAAGCACAAATAAGCTGAATAAGTTGATGAACAGTAAATAAGCAAATTTTAAGCAAAAATATAAAACTGGAATTTCATTAAACTTAAAAGAGTACAAGGTTTTTTTAAAAGTAAATGACAATAAATTAAGACAAATAAGCTGGAAAATAAGCTAAGCTAAACTACACTAAGCTACTCCTACATCCTACATACTTTTCTAATTCTGTCTTCTATCCTTTTATATGGCTGAGTAGGTCTTCAGCTGTGTTAGTTGTGTTAGTTGTGCTAGTTTGCTGAGAGGCTTCAAAGCTTCATCATGACCCTCTATTTACCTTGTTGCCCAAACAATTAGATCCTAACCCTTGATTTCTTGTCATTTTCTTTTGTCTAATAGTAAACCGTAAGATTGCCAACCTGTACATAAGGGCCATGTGGGGGGTGGGGTAGTGATGTGAGAGTGATAGATTTGTCTCTTGTTGCAGGGGTGCACAGTAGCACGTGAATGGAGGGGATGGATGAATAGGTTTTTGGCGCCAATAGGGAAGTTAATATCTGTTTAATTTGGCAGGGTAAAGGTTTTGAGGATTGGCACAATTGGCCCCTGAAAGTGTATAAGGGTATTGCAGTACGCGTCCTTGTATTTTACATCTTTGGTCCCTGGAGTTGGTGATGGTTTGCACCGTCAGTCCTTTTGGACTAACCACGTTAGTCCTTGAGGGACTAACGGTGTAGGGGTTTAATGGATTAAGGGCTTAACGCCCGTTAAAGGGAAATGGGGCTAGTTTCTTTTTGGGCTGGTTCTTTATTTAAAAGAGGGGAATGGGCCAAGTTAAGCATATTGGGCCAGCAGGTTTAGTGCATAAAAAGGATTGGGCTATGTTAATTTTTGGGCTTATGGTTTAAAAAGGGTTCATTATAAATAGGTAGTGTGCTGATCCGGGCCCACTAGGTGGGTACGGGTGGGCCCACTTTTGACAATTTAGGTTTTTGGGTTTGGTTTTCGATGCCCTTTCCAAAGCCGTATCCCGAGGTTAACTTTGACTTCGTCTTGACTTCATTAAATGCACAAACGTTGTCGAGTCAATCCGAAAGCATCCGTTTTAGCTCCGTTTTCAATCCTTTTGTACCTTTGGCCTCGGTTTTTTTTGCACTCTTTTCAAATCCGTGCTCGGTTTTGTCCGGTTTGGCTTCGTTTTTTGTCCTTTAGTGAATATCCGATACCTGCACAGTACAAACACAAAAACAAGCATATTTATGGCATTTTATGTGCGTTTTTGGTCATTTAGGGTCGTTTTATTAGGTAAAAGGTATGTGTAATTACACACATACCAAAATCCCCCATACTAAGACATTGTCGTGTCCTCACGCAATGCTATGAAGTAAGCACTTAGAAAACTAAGAATCTCGATCCCCCTCGACTAATAACCTCGAAAAGTAGCTAAGTGTTTGTCAAGGAATTTAAAGACTCTAAAGTTTTGAAAAGCCCCCGTCTTTACCATTTTTAAATATCTACACTTATTCCTACACATATTTTTGTATTTTTCATTTTTCTCATTTTTTTGTAGTTTTCATGTGAAGCAACTAACTAGAACGTTTGACTTTCGTTATTTCATAACTTTTAGGGATCATAGAACAAGATGCATTTCGATCCGAGAATGCCCCAAAAAAGGATAAATTCATCGTTCCCGACTTTTCACTTATTCCAAACCAAGCTTAAAACGAAATCACCGTTAATTATGAGTTAAGATGCTAACACTACTCATATTTGCAACTTGTAAACTTTTCACTCCCGACAATTATTATATCTTAGGTGTATGTGCTATATTTAATTTCAACGTGGATCAATGTTTTGCAACATTTTATGTTTCACGTTCCACCCGAGAATAATGAGTTTGAAGGCGAGATCATCCCATGTAGCGACTTTCGTCTCGGCACATCCCAACCTTGCGGTTAAGTGACCAGGCTTTTGACACCCCATAGAGACTAGTATCGGGACTCACGGACCTTAGGTTTCATAAACTCTTAGGTTTTCAGTGTGCACATAGCTTATAAAATAGAATAGCCAAAGTTCAAAAGCATATTTGAATTTAACAAAAAGAGATCTTTTATTCACACTTAATATTAACCATTTATGCAATTTGTAACCCTCGACCTTTTAGAAGGCTGTAACATCGGTTGTGAGCCGGCAAGATACAGCAAACTTTTATCAACCCACAGTTTATATTTATTATATTTTCATCATTTTTTTAGGGAAAACGTCTTTTTGAAAAATTCAAGTATAAATTTGAACTAAGGCTAAAGTTTTTGCTATATACTACATAAAAATTATTGATTTAAGTTTAATTTCCAAAAGTCATCATAATTATATTATATAATATTATATATATATATATATATATATATATATATATATATATATATACTAGACTTCTTTTTGAAAAATTCAAGTATAAATTTGAACTAAGGCTAAAAATTTTGCTATATACTACATAAAAATTATTGATTTAAGTCTAATCTCCAAAAATAGCACGTATATTAATCAGGTTAGAAGCTTATGGGAGAAAAAGAACAAATTACACATATGAGCTTTAGATTTCCATATTATCCTTGTTTAGCATCCCATTATTAATTAACATTTAACACTATCATTTTTCGTTCTTCGCGAATATTCGCGAATGCTTAGTCTAAAAGTTAAGGAACAAGCTAGAGCTCAACACGCTCGATCGAGTCAAAATTTATTCTTATTCTACCCAGCAGGAAAGTTAAAATTGTGACAAAACACTTATTTTATTTTTGAAAATTTTTAAATTTTTTCATTTTTTTGAAATTTTAGTGGTAAAAACGGGATTACGTGAAAACAACAGCTGCAGGCACAATCAAATCGAAGATCCCTCCCCCCCCATACTAGAATGAAACATTGTCCTCAATGTTTTACGAAGGGTCTCTACGTAAATCCTAAGCCGTTTATGAATTATGCTTGAGATAAACGTTAGTCGATAAGATTTGGATATCGGATTCCCTAAATGAAGCTGAAGATTTGAAGCTCTTGTGATCGAAGGACAAAAACCGCGAGCACAAGAGGCTTTAAAAATCCAGGACATCCTGGATAATACAGCCCAAAACACAAAACATGGAAAAGGAAAGGGGCGAGCCTCCTCTCACAACAAAAACACTTATTCATTACTACAATACTACTACTACTACGATGATAATACTAGGATAAGCATGGGTTGCCACCCACGAAGCGCTTGTTTTAGGTCACTTAGCTTGACTCAATCCCCCATACTTGAGCTTGTCAAGGGGGATAGAAATGGGGATGACGAACACCCAAATTTAGAGTGTTG
>BQNB010003176.1:0-74118 GCA_026074375.1 Tanacetum coccineum
GGGACAGAATACCAACTTGCGGATCTATTTACTAAGGCGCTTCCAAAAGAACACTTTGAGTATCTAGTTCATCGCATTGGTATGAGATGTATGAATCCAACTCAGTTGGAAAGCCTGACAAAGTTATCTTCTTGAAAAGTTCATACATCAAAAACATGTAAATAAATTTTTCAAAAACAAAAGAAAAAATTTGACATATTTTTATAAAAAAAACATAATTTAATAAGATCACATGATCTAAGGGGGAGTTCTTAAAATTTTTCATTCACAAACATCATTTTGGGAATAAAATAAAAACAATGATCTCTCATAAAGACTGAATTTGAAAAACGTTACAGTTACAAGGGGGTTTTTATTTAAGCATTTTCATTTTTGGACTAAGTACTTTACATGATTTTATTTCAAGGGGGAGTTTTTTTGACAAAAATTCATTATTCAAGGGCGAGTTTGTAAAAAATTGAAAAACAAATCGAAAATGATAATCACAGGTGCTAAATGTGTCAATTTTCAAAAAAAAATGGGTGGCTATAAAAGGAGGAAAAATTTTCATTTTATTTTTTTCTAATTACTGAATCCTTTGATCGAGTTTGAGAAGAAAATCAACGCAAGTCTTTTTGAGTTCATTACAACGATTTCTATTTTCTTTCTCAAACGTAAGTGGGTGAGAATAATCAAACTGTTAATTGATGATTATGTATTATCTAGTTTAAACTCGGTAATATTGAAGATTACCGAGTTTATGTATCATCGAGTTTTTGTCAATAATTACACATCAAGGTTGATAATATGCATAGATTCAGTAAAAATACGTGATGAATAGCCTATACATGATTAACCATTAGTTTAAATTGAAATTCAGATGTGTATGAGGTTTATCGAGTTTAATTGACTTCAGGTGGTAATTCGAGAATGATAATATAAAAGATTGACTTTGGATTGACTTTGGTTTTTCATATGTCAAAAAGAATCAGTGTTTGTGAAACTCAGTAATAGTCAAAAAATAAAACTCGGAAAGGTCAAAAAGTCAAAAAGTCAAAATTCAGTAATACTAAAAAGTCAAAATTCAGTGAAAGTACGTTTGTGATTCATGCTTATGATGTTTAATGCTTAAATGTCTGTGGAATAACAAGATCAGTTTCTCAAGCGTGGTGAATAATTTTGAAAAAGAAATCAAGTTTTTATGAATTCTGAGCTATGGGTCATATATATCTATTCGTAATTGTTTAAGTGGGCTAAGTCATGTACGGCTTTGGCCGTTTTCTGAAATGAACAGAATGAGGAGAGAGTGACTTAGTGTCCATTCAGTTGAGGGTTTGAGATTACCTAATTCTATGTTATCATTATAAAGAAAGTTTTTGTCAAAAGATTTCTGAAAAAAGTTCTCAAAATCTGTTATTGTGTCAAAATGATACTCTTTCACAAAGTAATTTTAAGAAGTTGAATGATTTCTCTTTAATTTTTCATAAAAGAGTCTTGATTAAAATCAAAATAGAAATCTTTATCATTCTTGAAAGAGTATCATGTCACAAAGAATTTATGGTGAGGATATTCTAAAAACAGAAAGAGAGAGCTAAATCCATACGCGAAAAAGCAAATCAAAAGTGTGTTCGAAAAAGAATTGCCAGAACACACAAAAATGGTAAATCAAAAGAATAAAGCGTATGGCATGTATTAGAAAAAGCAAGAATGAGCACATGGGAAAGAAACTGATCAAAAATATGTTCAAAAAGAATTTCCAGAACATATAAAACAGACAGAGTGGAAAAAGACAAAAATGTCAAATGAATTGCTTGTTATCTAATATCTCAATTGTATTCATTCAGTAATCATCATGGCACAACAACAACATGCAGCTGATGTTCATCCAGATGAACTGTGTCGTCCAAACAAAAGATATGATCTTATGGATGCTAACAAGAAGGTTGATCTTGATCATATGCAATGTCTACCGGAAAGCAAAATTCTGACGAACATCATCAAGAATCATCCATTAGGATTCAACATTGCAGCTTCTTCATCCGTGTCATGGATTTATATGGCACAGTTCTGGCATACTTTGAAGGAAGACAGATCAAAGTATAGGCTCAAGTTTATGCTGGACAAGAAAGAACTTAATCTTACACTAGATGACTTCAGAACAATCTTTCATCTTCCACAAGCAACTGACAACAATCATAATTCATTCGTACCACCACCATCATTTTCTGAAATGGTTCCATTCTACAAACAAGTATTAGGATTTACAATGGAGCTGAAGACACCATCAAGTTTCAAGACAACTGGTCTTCTGCAGCCATGGTAAACGTTATGCAAGATATTCTCCAAATGCTTGACAACACGTGTCACTGGATAGGATCAACCGCCATTGCAGATAATGCAAATGTTGCATTGCTTTGTCAACAACATTCATGTAGATTATGCGGAGTTACTATAGGCAGGACTTTACTATTCGCTTCATCATCCAACATCTTTGATTCCATTTCCAAGATTTACAAAGATCATTGTCAGTCACTACATGACTATCTTTCCTGACATCTCAAGACGTGCTCGAGACATGTATCACAACTTGCAAGATGATGATATCATGAAGAATATTTTTAACTCAGGAAGACACAAAAACAAAGTTAAAATAGAGATACCAGCTTGGATGATCACTGATGAAATGAAGCAAATAGAGCATTATTGGATGTATGCGGAGGTGTTTGGGATAGATGTTCCTCTGACTCAGTCACAGCCGACTGAGTCTACCCATGAAACACATAGGACAACTAGCGCCCCTAGGTCACTTAACCCTGATAAGGAAGCCGCAGAGTCAAGTGCTCCAAGACGATCAACTGTGATTCGTCTTCATATTCCTAAAAGGAGATCCACACATCTTACACCACCAGCTCCAGTGCCAACTATTGACAAAGTAGATGAGATGATTTTACAAGATACATTACAAGTTAGTCTTGTTGAGCATAAAAGTCATGAGGAGCAGGAAGCAAGAGAAAATGTGGCACTGGTTGATGAGCACTTGGCATCTAAAGAAATTGAAAAGATGTTTGATGGACCAGAAATATTGTTGATGATAGTTCAATCCCTAGGAATGATGAACCAAATATTCCCAACACTAGGATAGAGCCCAGGAGTAATAAGGAGAGTCCAGAGGTGGAGATTACTAAAGATAAGGATGTAGAGATTACTAAGGAGACTCTAGTGGTGGAGATTACTAACGTTGTTATACCAATGAATGTAAATGATGACGATGAAGAAATAACTGATAAGGTGTATGAATTAAAGAGAAAGGAGAAAGGGAAACTTGTAGAGGAGACTAGGAATTCACCAATCCCCACACCAATTAGATCTCCTAGGATTCATACTAATCTCGTATCTTTGGATATCGAGAAACTCCAAGAATTGACGGATACTCCTCATACTACATCATCATCAAGTTCACCTCACAAAAAGTTAGCTAAAATGAATCAACTTCTATCATTGTTCAAGACAAAACCTACTCGCTTCAAACGCTACAAGAGCTTCTTTCATGAGTTACAAGGACGTTATGGTTACTTGTTTGCACATATACGGGCAAGGTTCATGCCAATAAAGTCATTCAATACACTTGCTAATAATCTTCATGATGTAATGGTTAAGACATTACCCACTCTTGTAGACAAACACATTAAGGAGCAAGTTATGAAGCAAGCTCCTGAACAAGTTTGGAATCAAGTTCCAGTGTATGTTGCGGAAGGGTTGACTCTGGAGAGGCAAAAGGCTAAAGAAGAGACGAAAAGATTGATTGCTAAAGCTATTCTGCAGGAACATGGAAATATTCAGGCTCAAATCTCGACACAAATTGAGAATGCAATTGCCAATGTCATTCCTTCTCAAGTTGATGCATCCGTACATAGTTATATGTCTGAACATATTCTTCATGTTCATCTGGCTCAATCATAAACATCCTTTGTTCCAGATCAACAATATCAACTATATCTTGCTATAAAAGCTGATCCTCAATTGCAACAACAAGACATAGCAATATGGTTGGCTCTCCAGATGAAGTTTGAAAGAAATACGGTACTACAAACTGCATGTAGTACTCTTGTTGTTCGCCCAAGAGATCAGGACGATCCTCATGATGATGCTCATCTTGAAGGGGAGAATAGTGCAAAGCGGCAGAAGACATCAGAGTATAAAGCTTATGTGTCTGGAAAGTCATCATCTGGACAAGTTTTTCAAGAAGAACAAGCTCCATCAACTTTAGGAAATCAAGAGCAAGATGATGATTTTGATTTTTGGACTGAATCTTATGCTTCAGATGATGATGAAATACCAACAAAGCAAGTATCACAAGACATTATGGAAGAAGTATCGCTGACCATTGATGAAGCTAAGCTGAGAAAGATGGCTGATGAGATGTTGAGACAGAGATGTACTTCAGGAGATGAGCATCAGTATCACATTGATCAGATGAAGAATTTCTTGAAGAGTGAAATTGTCTGGGAGAGTAAAAAAGAAATTCTTGTCTCTCCACATCTATGAAAGACCACACCATTAGTTCATAGCTGTCAAAAAGATCCTGAAGCTCCAGCATTATCTCTGATTAATCAAGACCTTTTGTATTTGAAGAAAGGAAATTCTAGACCCGAGAAGATAGTATTGTCACTTCACAAGTTTCCAGCAATTATCTTCAACGATGATGATATTGAAGAACAAACTTCCATATGGGTGAAAAAGTGTGTAAAGAAATTCAATCCTTATGCTCGATATGGTGTTGAACATTGGAAGAATCCTCATGCGAAGATTTTCTACATAAGGAAACAGAAAGAGCCTGGAAAATCAAAGGAAGAGATTTATTTAAACTTAAAAATCATTTAAGTCATGAAGACATATTGGGAATTGGGTCATGAACATAAGTTTATCACAGAGATTGTTGCAAGAAGAGCTAATGATTGCATTGTATCAATTACCGAGCCTGATTACAAGAATCTTAACAAGAACGATATTGAGGACATATACTTGTTGATTATGAATGGCAAGGTACCGGATTATGCAGATACAGGATTGCTATGGTCTTTATCGGTATTCATTAGAAGTACAGTGATATGGGAAAGAGTGCATGACTTCCAACTTGGAATTGAAAGCTATCAACAGAAGGTTAATCTCACTGCACCAACAATGACTTTCCCAGGAATTGAAGATCATGAAATGTTCTCTATCATCTATGAGCCTGTGCATGGAATTATTTACAAGAATAGCAAGAAAGAGAAACGGGTGATGAGACATTCAGAGATCCATAAGTTTTGTGATGCAACGTTAAATAGAGTGTTAGAAGGTCTGAAGAGTTATAATAATGATGTCAAGTATGGATACGTACAAAAAGATCTCACCAAAGATGAAACAGAATACTTGAAGTTGTTTGAAGAAGAGATTGAAGAAAGATTGAAGCATCGAAGGCAGATGAGAAGATGGGAGATGTACGTGAATGGAAGACCACTTGGATCAAGAAGAGAACGCCCTGAATAATCGACCCTTAGGGGGAGATTGTTAGGATCATTAAAAGTGTCGATTATGTGGTTTTGTATTATTTAAGTAATTAGTGTTTCTTTTAATAATGTCAAAGTAGTTTGTAATAAGGTATATTATGCTAAAAGAATGAAATAGCATAATTACCAAAGTCTAGGGACTAGATGTGACAAGTTAGGAAAATAAGGAAGGGAAGCCTCCTTCCATTAACTATAAACCCTCTTAATCTTCATTAGAGGGTGATGCACTTGTAACAAACTCTTTCATTTTCCTTCCCTTTTATTTCATTTGAATTTCAAATACTTGCCTCTCTCTACTATTCTCTCTATGCATACATGTTCGATATGATTGATTCAAGATTAATGTGACCTAACATGCAGGAATTATCTAACCAACTACAAGAGTTAGCAGACCGAGGTTTTATCTGATCAAGTACTTCGCCTTGGGGAGCTCCTATCTTATTTGTTAAAAAGAAAGACAGATCTTTCAGAATGTGTATCGATTTATGGGAGTGAATAATCACCGTAAAAAATTTTTACCCATGTACCCTAGGATCGATGATTTATGTCGACGGATTCATGGTTCGCTGTACTTACTCAAAGATTGACTTAAGATCAGGCTATCACCAACTGAGAGTCAGGGACGAAGATATTCCCAAGACTGCTTTCAGCACGCGGTACGAACACTATGAATTCCAAGTGATGCCATTTGGTTTAACTAACGCACCTATTGTATTCATGGATCTCATGAACCGTGTGTGTAAACCATACTTGGATAAATTTGTGATAGTGTTCATCGATGATATTCTTATCTACTCTCGTAACCAAGAAGAACACGCAGATCACCTAAGAATAATCTTGGAATTACTCAAAAAGGAGAAATTATATGCCAAGTTCTCCAAATGCAGGATATAACGAAATTTTTTGGAATGGACACTCTAACAAGCATCTAACTCATTAGGTTTCTTGGGGACTGGTTCACTTCCCAGTGGTTACGGTATGATCCATAACGAGTTATCTAATTCTGCAAATATAGACTCATCTGGAAGTCTTAGATTCCAAAATTTTTATGCTCAATGTTTTGATCATATCCATGATATCTGGGTATAAAGGTTTGAGAAGACCGAATGGTAAGAGAACCATAGTAATCTCGGATACTTAAGATACGATACTTGAACAACCTTAACACAGGGTATATGATAAACAACCACGACATACATAAATCGATATCATGAAACAACGAGGTATAATGGAATCACCACTGTATTAGTCATAAACAACTTGTCTACATATTTTACATAGTCAAAATTTGACAAGTGTCATTATTTATGCCACACATCCAGTGGTTGGATTCTAACAAAAGCTGTAAATGACAAAGATCTAGTCTAGTAGTCTGGTGGTCCTCCCTTGTGGTTCTTGAGCTTATGGATCTTGTTCAGAAGATTCTTCATATCTGATCGGTGGCGAATCTGGATATCCTCGATGAGTATCTCTAAAGTAGAAGTCCTGATGTGAGAAAGAACAATCTCGTCGTCATGCCTTATTTCCTCTTTCTGAAATCCATATATCTGAGTACGGGCTTCTTGAAGTTTAGTTTCTAGTTGGTTAAAATCTCACTGTATGATTACTCGACCATAACCAAGACCTTCTATCTTATCTTCCATGTGCTCAATATGCTCAAGAGGAAGCTCATCTAAGTGATTCAAAATAGTCTCGATCTGTTCCTCATGGCGTTCTAGATGCATCTTATGAGAACTTTCTCCAATCTCAAATACCTAAGGTAGGGTAGAGAAATCAGTAGAGGAGGATGATTGGAAACGGGCTCGTTTCTAAGGTGGTAAAATCTCTTCAGGAAGAAAGAAATCTTGGGGATCAAACATTGGTGATAGTGGAAACACTGGAGATGGAGGCAACACAGTTTATGGAGCAATAAGAGCTTGTAGTAATGGAATAGGTGATTCATTACTAGTAGCATTATATGCTTGCATAACCTTCATATACGGATCATCGTGAAAAGGTGAGATGGCTAGTGAGGCCAAAAGATACTTAGATAAATCATCTAAAGAGTCAGAAGGAGTGTTTCCCGGAGAGGCTGGGAAATAGTTCTGTGAAGCCAGAGTATAGTCAAGAGTGTTCGTAGAGGAAAAAGCATCCTCAACATTGGAATCAGATAGGATAGTAACCCTTACAAGGTTGTATATAAAGGAGATAGTCTCACGGCATGGAGTGCCGATATCCATTATCTCATATCGTGACAGTCATTTCACATCCAGATTCTGGCAATCAATGCAGAATGCTTTGGGTGCTTAATTAGACATGAGTACAACATATCATCCCGAGACTGGCGGACCAAGTGAAAGAACCATCTAAACACTCGAAGACATGCTTCGAGCATGTGTTATAGATTTTGGAAAAGGATGGGAGAGACACTTACCACTGGTATAATTTTCTTACAATAATAGTTACCATACCAGTATTAAGGCAGCACCATTCGAGGCACTTTATGGTTGAAAGTGCCGATCACCTGTCTGCTAGGCCGAAGTTGGAGATGTCCAACTCACAGGACCAGAGATAATCTATGAAACCACCAAAAAGATAGTACAAATCCGACAACGCTTGCAAGCTGCAAAAGACCGGACAAGGAGTTATGCCAATGTAAGGCGAAAGCCTTTGAAATTCCAAGTTGGAGATCGTGTTATGTTGAAAGTATCACCTCGAAAAGGTGTCATTCGATTCGGAAAGCGAGGAAAGCTTAACCCCCGATACATTGGACCATTTAAGATCCTTAAATGGGTTGGCCCAGTGGCATACACACTTGAGCTTCCTGAATAACTCAGTAATGTCCATAATACCTTCCACGTTTCTAATTTAAAGAAATGCCTATCTGACGAATCTCTCGTTATTCCAATGAAAGAGCTTCGGCTCGATGACAAACTCAACTTTGTGGAAGATCCAGTGGAAATCATGGATCGAGAAGTCAAGCAACTAAGACAAAGTTGTATCCCTATATTCAAAGTAAGATGGAACTCTAAAAGAGGACCAGAATTTACGTGGGAATGCGAAGATCAAATTCGTGCCAAGTATCCACATCTATTTTCAAACATTACTCCAACATCCAACTAAATCTCGGGACGAGATTTCTTTTAAGGTTAGGTGTTAGCCTCAATTTATTGAGTCGAACAAGGAAGCTCGGTCACTCTACGATGGAGCTTCGGTCTTTAATTAGTTAATGTTGTAATTACTATCTATTAAAAATAGATCAACCATTTTCAAGGAAAGAATTTAGCTAATTCCATCCATAATGTAACGTACCTTACATTAACAAAAGTAAACCGAGTCTAGAGCACGAACTACCAAGGCTAAATTTCATCAACATTATGTCAAGTAAACGTTATAATATGTTAAGCAATATGTTTTAATCACCATTTTATCATACGCTATCTATTTAACGTACTTTCTATAACGTTATACGTCAACGTTTATATCAAAACCCTAACTATATGTAATGTTTACATATAAAACAAATGTTCAAGCATTCAAGGCATGTGTATAAGTGTACAAAGCATAACTTTAAATATCTTTTCCTCCTAATCAATGTACAACTTATTTAAGCTCTAGGTATAATGTCAATTAAGCCTCACGATTCAAAATAACCTATTTTCCTTCCATTTTCTAAGGTATATCGTACCATCTCTAGCGCAACTTACAAGCTATCCAATGCATAAACCATTTGAACTATATTAAATCCTAAACCCAAACCCTAATGTCTTCCTAAACCCTAATCCTAAACCCAAACCTAGACCGATACGAAAACACCAAAAACCCTAAAAAAGTTCACCTAGTTTTTCGAAAACACAACCAATCAACCACCCACCCTCCACCATGATTCACGCACCTTGCTAGCCTCCTTGTCACTACCTAGCTAGCACCCTACTACCTCCATCACCACCTTGGGCTCCAAGGCAATAGAACCACATCCATCACCTCCTTTGGTAACCGAAACCACCCCACCACCTTACACCTCTCCATACCTGTAACATCCGGTAATTTTTAGAATTTTAAATGACTATTTTATCATTTGACTTTTTGGGTCTGACTTGACTTTTAAACTTTTGGTCTTTTATTGTCACATAAAAACGATTATCCCGTAACCGGTAATTTTTCGGAACATATTTAAAGGAGATATATGTTATTCCTAAGTTGATTTATCAAAAATGAGCAGCTAAATCACGTTTTCATTATTCGGACTCTAAAGCAATTTGATGTCAAACGACATTCCTGACAACTTTTTAATTTTGACCGAGACCCGAAAACAGTCAAAAGCTGAATAAAATACCCTCGCAAAGTTTTGAAAGCCGCGTACAATGCGTACCGACTCAAAAATAATTAAATCATATTCAATTATCAATTTTTATTAAATAAAAATATTTAATAAATTATTTATCATGATATTCGAAAACGTTTGTTAAAAACGTAATTATTCAAGTTACGGTTCATTTTACGGATAAAATTATTAGTGATACACAAATAAATAGTAGACATTTTGAATAAATGTTATGAAACAATTATGAAATAAAGTCGTGTAAATACTCATTTTTATTGGAAAAATAATTTGAAAAACAATGGCGCAAGTTTCATGTCTTGAATCATTTTCGTATAAGTTCCGCTCGAACAGTCCCGACCCGACATTCCTACAAAATAATACACAAAGTTACCATCCTTTGGTCCCGTGGAAATATAACACAATAACCCTACAATATTGGCAACTTACACTTTTCTTATAACTTTTAATAGAAAAAATATAAGTTATATAATTTTTTTCATTAATCATTCTTATAAAAACACCACACACCTCTTACTCTCTCTTTCTCTCATTTCCCGACCACCACCGCCGCCGCCTGAAAACTTTTGCGAACCTTTTCCGAACAAATACCAAATCATGCTCCCTATCAACCGATCTTCCGATCTACTACAAACCACTCTCGCAGCCACGCGCCCACTCCTCATCACCTGCCACCACACCCCCCACAGCCAACCCATGCCACCATCACCACAATCCCCATGACAAATGCCACCATAGAAGGTTCGTTAGGGTTTTGTTTTTCATAGACTATAGGGTGCGTGTGGTGTTATTTATGGTCACCACCAGGGTGCGTTTTGTTGGGTATCAACAAAAGGGGTGCCTTTGGTGTGTTTTTCACCGATCGAGGTGCGTCTGTCAGGGTAAAAGCACCACACCGGTGCGTTTGATATACACCACAAGGGTATGTTTGGCTTCGTTGCTCAGCCGACCACCCAATAAATGTGCGTTTGTTTTATTAAACCAAGGGTGCAATTGGCATGGCAGCCCCTCACCACAAGGCATGTTTGTTTCCGTGGCCAACACCAAACAAGATGCTTTGGTATTTAAACAAAGCACCCAGGTGGTGCCGTTTGGTGTTTAATTTAAACCATAAAGGTGCGTTGGTTTGGACAGAAACACCCATAAGGGGTGCTTTTAAGGGGGTCTCGACACCTATTTAAGGTGTGTTTTTGGCTGACAACCAAGGGTGCGTTTGGTTTTTCAATAAGCCGCACCAAGGTTGCTTGTTTGTTTTATTTAACAGCCCAAGAGGGGCGTTTGGTTTCGAGTTAAACACGATCGAAGAGTGCTTTTGACTGTGACAGCCCACAAAAAGAGTGCGTTTGGTTTTTTCTCGACACCAGAGTAGGGGCGTTGGCTGTTAAAACCCGGCCATAAAGGGTTGCTTTGGTTCGTTAAAAAACCTCGCAGGGTTCGTTTTGGTTCGGTTTCAGCGTGTACGTGGAGCGTTGTGTTTATTACAAAACAACTAATGCGTTTGGTTATACGGTATATCAGCCAGGGAGCGTTTTGGTTAGTAGAAAAACAATAGGGCAGTGTTTGTTTGGGCAGTTTAACCATACAGGTGTATTGGTTTTGCTTGAACAAAGCACCGTAAAGGTGTTTTGGGTTGTGCAGAAAACACTCAGCTGCTGTTGGGGTTAGCATGCGCAAAACGTAGGTACTTTGGGTGTGTAAAAACCATTAGAGGTGCGATGTGGGTATTTAGAGAGACAACAAAGGGGTCCGTGTTTGAGTTGGTTTAGCAGAAATAGGCGTGTTTGGTTTAGCGAAACAACATAGGGTGAGTTTGGTTTACAAAAATGGACTAATAAATATATTGCAATATTTAATAATCAAACCTGATATAATGGTGGTTTAAATTGGTTAAATAATTGTAATATTTATTATTTGGTTTAGTTTATATATATATAATATATATAAATATATTAAAAAACGCCGCGAGTACTTGCAAACGGATTGATTGAAAAAGGATTTGAGGAGTTATATAGCTTAAAGATTGATTTAATGTTAAATTATCCAATAAACCGTACATAAACGAAAGTTATACTTGTACAACAACGCAACTAGTTAAAGATTGAAGAAGTACGTAACGAAACACTAAATTATATAATATTAATTTATAATTCTCGGACTGAAGATCAAGTATAATGAATGTAAAAAAGCTAATGCTTTTGAAAATGTCGTTTATATATTATGAAGCATTAAAACGTGCATTCACTTTTATACGAGAACTATTATTAAGTAAATTGGTGATTTCCCAACCAGTGTCGAAACGTATTTGCTTTAGTTATTTATTTCTCGACGTGTTCTATTTAATACTTACGAAAGTTATTATATAAACCTCGATTATTTATTTGATTGTTTTCTTTGTTTATATAATTCACAGTAGATTAATACTTGAACCACATTTTTCATATGTAATATATACTGAATATATTACATACCTTGTGTTTACTTTTCGATTTATTTTATTTAAACTCAACCACCCAAACCATTACAACATGAAATCTAAATCTTTATCAACGTGTCGCGTTGACGTAACCATTCATCGGGAAACCCAAATGCATCACTCTAGAGTAGGGGAAATAGCCGTTAAGTTAAGCTGCAACTTCTTGGTCGAGCCGTTCCAGTTTCCGTTTTGTCTTGTACTCAATGTGTACAACCCGTCCAATCGTAATCTTCAAACATCAATGTGAGTTAATATAGCCTCCCTGTTTTTACTTGTTTACATATATTTTTTGGGGTGAGAACATCTTGTTACAAATGCATTTACATGTTTGATTACAAATTGGTATACATAATTTTATTTAATACTATCTCGCGATGAGATACAATACTGTCAAAGTTTTGAGCTTAAACACTCGCTATAACTTGGTTATACACTCATATGCATATCTCACGGAGAGATACAACATTGGTTTTTACTTATGGAGCACAACTTATACTTTTGCCTCGGAATGATTATGGATTAGGCTTAGGAATGCATGAACTGTAATCCCTTGAGGTGAGCGGAATGTTATGAAATATAACTATTCGGGATTGACAATCCCCGTTCGTAGTGAATAGCAATCACTGGGCAGAACGAACGTTAAAACATGTCGGAATACGAAATGGTGAGTTCTTCAGGGCCCATACAATTACATACACATGGATATTTTTCAATAATTGCCCTGGTGTTCTTTGTAGGGGACACCTATAAGTGGTACAATATGGTTTTCATAATGCCCGGGTGTTCTTGGAGGAACACCGTACGTGGTACACTCTTAACTGTGCCTTGAATAAAAGTGGCATACATACAAGTCCTACGTCACAGTTTCATGAACTTAAGAGTAAATTGTAATCATTTTTCTATAACACACAAAGGATATATACTTGTTTCCTTAAAAGAGTTTCAATACATACTTGAAACATTCGGATATTTTCTATTATCAATGCATACTTTTTGAACGATTGCGGTCAACATCCATACGTACATTTTTTGTGACTATTTGGGGATTAAAAACGGTCATGCATACTTACAACTATTTGATTTCAAAAATCATAACATAACATTTTGAAGGACATTTAAGGATTTAAATGGTCATACACACTTTACAGAACCTTGGTTCAACATTTATACTTAAACAAATCTATGAACTCACCAACTTTATGTTGACACTTTTTAAGCATGTTTTTCTCAGGTGAATAGATGCTTGGATTATTTGATGTGCATTGGAGTCTAAATCTGACAAGATTTCATTCATGGATTTCTACATACATACAAGTGATCAAATCTCGTTGTGTTAATTTCAAGCTTTTCATTGTGATGCAATTATGGGACAAACATTATATCAATTTCAAGGAAATCAACGAGATTACTTTTTAAACGACACATTTAGGGGTCGTTCTCTTGTATCTAACGTTGTGTATTATGAAGTAACGCCCTAACTTAAACGACACACGAGGGTTGGAGAAAACTGTTCTCAAATGGTTTCGACAACTTGAATGACCGCTTTAATGGCATATTCGTACCGCTTTAAGAACAACCGATAATGTTTACGCCTTACAAAGCTATTTGTAATGGTAAGTCTGCATTGCCATTTTACCTATCGAGTTAGAGCATAAAGCATATTGGGCTTTGAAATATGCTAATTTTGATCTTAAAACCGCGGGTGATCACTAAAAGCTTCAACTTAATGAACTTAATGAGCTTCGTGATCAAGCTTACGAGAATTCTTTGATATATAAAGAGAGGACGAAGAAGCTTCATGACTCAAAGATCAAAAACCGCATTTTCAATGTTGGTGATCGAGTTTTACTCTTCAACTCTCATCTAAAGATATTCTTAGGAAAGCTTAAAACTCGTTGGTCAGGACCTTTCACCATCACCCAAGTTTTCCATATCGAACTCGAGTTATCTCAACTCGATGGTCCCAAACTTTAAGTGAAAAAGTCATCGTGTGAAGCATTACTCGGAGGGGACTTACCCACCAAGGTAGTCTAGGATCTCCAAACTTTCTCCAAGGAGCGAATGATTCGGGATCGAGTCAAAGCAAATGACTCGATTACCAAAACAAAGCGCTTCATGGGAGGCACCCATCTTATCCATCTATCATTCTTTCTTGTTTCTAATGTGATGTGAGGAGGCTTGTACTCTGACCGATCTTGTTGTTGTTTGTGCATGTGAGTTGTTTGAAGGATGACCCAAAAATTTAAGACTCCTCGTGTTTGTGTTTTGTCCCGGTCCACTCAGCTTCCTAGTCCTCTTTGCTTTGCCATTATTTGGGGAAATCCCGATATCCTAAATATTATCGACTAACATTTATCTTTAGCATACTTAATAAAACAGCTTGAAGATTTTTGTGATACTCTCTCCATTCTTAGATATGCATCACTTTTTTAAGTTCTAGTATGGGTTTGAGCCTTAGGCCTAAGGAAACATTGAGGACAATCACCCTTCGGGTTTGGAATAGTATTACTCGGAAGAGTACCTGAAGTTGAGGCTTGGTTTTGGAAAAATCCACTTAACATGTTTTGCAAATTATTTTGAAAAGCATTTTGGTGATTTATCAAAACGGTTTGTTGAATCTTCATTGTATTTAATTTCATTCTTAAATTCTCCCTTCAACGAGTTGATTTGACTTTGCATGTTTCTCATCATTTGGTCATTAGATCTCATATAACTCGAAAACTCATTTGGAACTCCTTGTTGAACTTGATTATTAGAAACTTGAAAAGGTTGGTTTTGAAATCCTTGATTTTGAAAATTTGGAGCATGATTATTTGGAACTTAAAAACCTTGATTTCCATGAAAATTATTTCCCCGATTAAAATTATTTCCTTGACCTTGATTTTGATTATACCTATTTTGACCATTGTTTTGCACCGGAGCAAAACCGGGTGGTGCCATGTGGTTGCTAACACGGTTTGGAGGGGCAACTTGATTGTAAGTACCTGTCGCCGCACAAACACTAGATTGATTGCTATCGGTATTAGGACAATTATAGTAAGCATGAGTACCACCACAAGTAACACAAGATTCCTCAACCGCTTTAACCGTAGCGGGAGTGACAACTTTCTTAGAAACAATCTCAACTAAGGTCAAAATTTGGTCCGCAAGCTTATCAATTCTCTCATCCGTTTTACTAAAACTTTCCCTAGAAGTCGTATTCATCCTAGAAACATTTGATTTGTTACGTGAATAATGAACTTTTGATTTGTTCTCAATTATGTTCAAAGCCTCTCTAGTAGTCTTACTCAAAAGATTTCCACCCGCCGCGACATTTAAGGAGTCTTGATCGTTATCATTTAAACCGTTATAGAAAGTATCTATTTGGGTTAACTCTGTAAATCCGTGGTGGGGACAAGCTCTAAGCATTTCCTTAAATCGTTCCCATGCTTCACTAAATGTCTCCTCGAATTTTTGGGTAAAACGAGAGATTTCATTCTTTAAGTGAGTGGTCTTCGACGGAGGGAAAAATTGATTCACGAATTTGGTTACGAGATCCTCCCAAGTCAAGATCGAATTAGGAGGTTCTTTTTGGTACCAAACTCTAGCGGCCCCCTCGAGTGAGTATGGAAACATCATGAGTTTAATCACATCATTCGGCACATCCCTAAACTTCAAATTCGAGGTAATCCTTTTGAAATTATTAATATGAGTGTGGGGATTTTCCCTCTCGAAACCATGAAACGGGCTAGCTTGAACTAATTGTAGCAAATTCGTCTTAATCTTAAAATGATCGGCATTAATTTCCGGTATAACGATAGCTTCTCCATACCCTTCCGTGGGTGCTTGGAGTAGCTCTTCCATTGTTCGTTCCGCAATTGGTGCAACTTCAACGATAGTACGAAGCTCGGGTTCGACTACGTTTGGAGCACGTCTTTTATTTCGACGTCTCGGAATGGTTACGGTTGAATTATTTGGAAAATTGGAATTTCTAGTGCGCATGCACTAAACAAAACAAACAAGGAGAGAAAAATATTGATATGTGAGAAATCACATATCCTTTTTATACCAAAAATGACCCTAAAATGATCAAATTGTGCAAATTATGCTTGTATATTGCTTGTTTTGTCATTTGTGATGTGTAGGTACGGATAATGCAAAAATCACAAGAAAACGGTCAAAACCGGGCAAACACGGACACGGGAATGGATAGAGTGCACAAGAGCCGGGAGTTTCTAGCAAAGGTCAACAAAGTCAACCTTGGTCAACCCTTGGTCAACCCACAAAACAACAAAACCTTCAAAATACCCAAATAACCCTTAATGTTAAACCATTTTCACCAAAAGCCCTTAAATTCATAACACCGTTAGTCCTTTGTTAATAAAAGACTAACGGTCGTTAGCCTTAATCTATAAACCCTTTACCCTTTAACCCACAGCCCAAAATAAACCGAGCCCAAACCCAAAAAAAGCCCAAGTCAATGATTTTTAAACCATGGTCAAATTAGCAGTTAAAAAGGGCGCGAAGGGGTGAAACACTATTCACCCTTCGTCCCAAGTTACCTCGCAGCTCAAATTAAGGGTTAAAATTTCCTTCCAAGCTCGTTCCAACATGGCAATAAAGATTCCAAGTACCAAGTGATGACTCAGCATCAAAAATGTCACTCCTTTGCTTCTATTGGTCAAGACTGACAGAGAATGCCATGCGGGATTGCAAATAAACACACTTTGAGGGGAATTATTACACTAAATCAAGTGTAAAAGAAACACATCCTTCCAAAGATATGGGATTGCCAGCTTGGCAATCCGTGTGACCTAATTTGATCTAACGGTTGTGAGATGGCATCCAATGATTAGGGAAGAATCAAGGGCCATGATTAAGACCAAGGGGAGCGTGTTCACAAGGCCTAGAAGCATCCACTCTATCCTATATATACAAGACCTCCCTCACTCACATCATCATCTAGGAGTAGTATCTAGTGTAGGTTAATATAGATTTTAGTGTAATTTCTTAAATGTAATTTTCAGCTTATTGTTTTAAAATCAGTGTAATATTCTTTTTCTCAGCTTTGTAATCAGTTTCATTAATAAATAAAAGTTTGTTTTCATTTAAAGCTTAATGTGCAATTCATGTTTTCACTTAAAAGCAATTTAGTATAATCATGCTCTCTACTGTTTAAATAAGCTCAAAAAGCTATCATTCTAACAAATAAGCTAGTATTCACTTAGTTAAGCTTTTCAAAAAGCATAACTAAGTTTATTAAGACTCAAATCCTCTCATAAATTACCACAACTTTTATGGAAGGGAAGCCAATAAGGGATGGGCTTCTAGGACCACACCAGCTTATCCTAGGATAAGCTGGAGCTTGTTGATCAGCTCTTGGAGCATTTGTAAGCCTTGTTTAAGCAAAGGCTATTGTAAGTTCTTACTTTTCCATTTATAGCTTTAGTATTGCATAATTAGCTTAATCTGCTTAATAGTTGCTTATTTCTGCTTAATCTAGTTTAATTGTTCTTATTGTAGTATTTAATTGCTTATTGTGTTCTCTTGTTAGTTTAAATCTTAGTTAGCTTTAACCATAAAAATTAGCTTTAGCTTGTAGCTTGTTAGTTTTAGCTCATTGGATTCTTGAAAGTTGATCATTAGGCCTAATATAAGCTTTGCATTATCTGGTATTTGAGTTTCTAGTCTTAATTCTTAAACTTATAAGCTTAAAAATGGTTTTGATCAATTTAAAGGGGTGTTTGGCTAAAGGCAGTACTAACATAAGTTAGTACTGTCTATGTCATTTGGTCTTTTAAATTGATTTGAAATCTCTTTTTGAGATTTATAAAGCTAGGATTTAAGTTTTTTTTATAGTTAAAACAAAGTTTTGATCAAGCTTAAGTGTAGGTTATTTAAATCTGTGTTAATAAGATCAGGTGTTTAGGGACTTTGAGCTTAATTTGTTTCTAGCTTGTTTTAACAATCAATTTGCTCTTGTTTAAGTGTTTAATTAGTGTAGAATTCAAGTCTTAAGGTCTGCATCAATTATTTTTAAGAATTGGTCACTTTTGTGGTCAAATGCAAACCAATCATAGTAAAACAGACAAATAGCCATTTTCAAGCTGAAAATTCAGCAAGCAAAAGTAGTTGTTAGCTTTTGATTTTCATAGCACACGTAGGTTGTAGGCCATATTATATAGGTTAGAACTTAATTTTGTTTAAAAAGCTTATTTGAATATCTATTTTTGATCTGCACTTTAGCTCTTTGTCTTTTCATTTAAAAAACCAAAAATAAGGTAAAACTGCATTAGTAGCTTTTTCATTAAGCATTTGATTTTCAAAATGATTTTTAAAAGCTGTTTCATGTAGCTTTTTGGTTAAGGTTTAAGGTAGTATAAGCTAGAAATCCATAAGGATCCGTTTGCATAGTTAAAAATAAGCCCAAAGTAGCTAAGTTATCTGTTTGGTTTTCAGTTTTTAATTAAGTGCTTATTTTGAATCCTCAGCTTATGGCAATGCTTCTTTATGCTAATTCCAGTGTTAGATTAGTTTAGTAAGTTTAGGATTAAGTATATTTTTAGCTTATGTTAGTGCCCTTAACTTATTAAGTCGTATAGTGGAAGCAACTATTAAGATTAAGCAGCAGTACTAACTTTAAGTTAGTACTGCTGAGCTTATTTAAGCTCATTCTTGCTTGTATTATTTGCTCATTTATTTTCATATTAGCTTATTAGGTTAGGTTTAGTTTAGAAGTTGCTTATTTTGCTAGGTCATAGCTTATTTTAGCCTCTTAGTTGCTTAAGTTTTCATAAAAGTTCAAAAAGAAGTTTTATATAATCTGTTAACTTTTCAGCTGATTTCTAACTTATTTAGAGAGTTTCAAAAATAGTTGCTTTTGTTAAAATTTATAGTTTTTAGCTTTTCTACAATTTTGCTTTTTAGGTTTTTGCAAAATAAAAAAAAGGGGAAGAGGAAAATCGTGGGTGAGCAAGGCTCGAACCCACGACCTCAACCTTCCTCAACCCTTTTATAAACCTCACAACACACACACTCAACCAACGTGCCCTGGGGTCTTTTTCGGTTTAAGATTACAATATTAATCTTTTATATTCATTTTAGTTCTTTTAGCTTATTACACAGCTTATTCGATAAGCTGTGTTTCCAATTTTATTTTTCTTAGATTCTACACTGTTCAAGCTATTTTTTGTAATTTTTTTCAGAATTTTTATAAATAGTTTAGCATTTTTAAACATTTAATTTCATTAAAATCGTTTTTAATTCATAAAAAAATATAAAAAAGTCAAAAAATATAATTAATTTTTTAGAAAATTTTCTTTTGACATTTTGAACCTAGGAAAATTAGATTAGCTTTCGTAGGGTTAAATTTGCAAAATCTTGTTTCTTAAAGAACAGGATTGAATCCCGTTCTTATTTTTAGTGATTTTTAGCTTAAAACTCTTTCGTTTTTTGTCTAGTTTTCTTTGTCCTAGCTTTTTAGTCAATTAGAACTTATAAAAACCAAAAAGATCATTGTAGGACTTAATTTTGTTGATATAGATTTTTAGGTCCCGTTTAGAATTCCCGAATTGCATTTTTATTTAAAATTTAATTTCCCATTATTGTAGTTAAGATTAATTGTCTCTTTATTTGTTCCTTATTAGGATTGTAGAAAATAAATCATCTTTGAACCAATTCAAGTCATTGTCCAAATAACAAACGAGGTCTCAATTTCATAAGTCTTTGGGAAAACGACCCAGTAATCACTTACCGGTTAAAACGTGTAGTATTTTTGTGAGGATTTTTGCTCTAAATCTTTGTCCTCCAGGATTTTTAGTAATTTTTCCTTATACTTTGATATTATTACGTATATTATTGAAACGATCAATTTTTGGCGCCGTTTCCGGGGAATTGTGATTAAGATTCCTTCGTTTGCATTTGTCGATCGTGATTTGAAGAACTTTTCATCTTCGAAAGTTACGCTTTTGAGAAAATCAAAAATAAAAAAAAATTAAAAATACAAAAAGATAAAAAAATATTTTCCTTTCTCTTTTTAGTATAAGTAGAAGATTATTAAATAAGAAAAATACAAAAATATTTGCTCTTCCGGATTTTTCGATTTTTCTTGTGAATTCATTAAGAAATAAAAAATTAACAAAGTTGGTAAAAGAACACCAACAAATAATACCTTCAATTGAGGTATTATCCATCAATAAGTTCCCGAACCAAAGATTCAAATTTTTTTACCGTTTGTGTCACTTACGAAAAAGGCGCACCTCTTTTGTAAAATTTATTTTACTTAAGAGAGTTACCCTAAGTTTGTTGATTATTCGGTAAACAAAAATATTTCCTTTTCACATTTCTTTTATCATCATTTTGTTTAGTGCATGCACATAATATTCTAATTTTCCAAATAATTCAAACAGTCACATACCAAGATGTCCGAAATAAAGGACGTGCTCCAAACATAGTCGAACCCGAGCTTCGTACTATCATTGCACCAATGGCGGAACGTACAATGGAAGAGCTACTCCGTGCACCCACGAAAGGGTATGGAGAAGCTATCGTTTTACCAGAAATGACTGCGGATCAGTTTGAGATTAAAACAAATTTGTTACAATTGGTTCAAGCAAACCCGTTTCACGGTTTTGAGAATGAAAATCCTAATGCTCATATCAATAGTTTCAAAAGGATTACCTCGACTCTACGATTTAGGAATGTACCAAACGATGTGATTAAGCTAATGATGTTTCCATATTCACTCGAGGGGGCTGCTAAAACTTGGTACGAGAAAGAACCTCCTAATTCAATCTTGACTTGGGAGGATCTAGTTACCAAATTCGTAAATCAATTTTTCCCTCCCTCGAAGACCACTTACTTAAAGAATAAAATCTCTCGATTTACCTAAAAATTCGATGAGTCTTTTAGTGAAGTGTGGGAACGATTTAAGGAAATGCTTAGAGCTTGTCCTCACCACGGATTTACGGAGTTAACTCAAGTTGATACCTTTTATAACGGTTTAAATGACAACGATCAAGACTCCTTAAATGCCGCGGCGGGTGGAAATCTTTTGAGTAAGACGACTAGAGAAGCTTTGAATATAATTGAGAACAAATCAAAAGTGCGTTATTCACGAAACAAACCAAATGCTTCTAGGATGAATACGACTTCTAGGGAAAGTGATAGTAAGACGGATGAGAGAATTGATAAGCTTGCAGATCAACTTTCGACCTTAGTCGAGATTGTTTCTAAGAAAGTTGTCACTCCCGCTCCGGTTAAAGCGGTTAAGGAAACTTGCGTTACTTGTGGTGGTACCCATTCTTGGTATAATTGTCCGGCTACCGATAACAATCAGGCTAGTGTTTGTGCGACCACGGGTAACAATATAATCAAAGTTACTCTCCAAATGCCCGCACCCCCGAGTTAGTAATCAAATGGCACCACCAGGTTTTGCTCCGGTGCAAAACAATGGTCAAAATAGGTTTAATCAAAATCAAGTTCAAGGGAATAATTTTAATCGGGGAAATAATTTTCATGGAAATCAAGGTTTTCAAGCTCAAAATAATCATGCTCCGAATTTTCAAAACCAAGGATTTCAAAACCAACCGTTTCAAGTGCCTAATAATTAAGTTCAACAAGAGTTTTCAAATGATTTTTCGAGTTACAAGAGAAATAACGATCAAATGATGAGAAACATGCAAAACAAGATCAACTCGTTGAAAGGAGACCTTAAGAATGAAATTTAAAACACAATAAAATCTCAACAAGCCGTCATGATGAATCAACAAACTACCTTTCAAAATAATTTGCAAAACATGATAGGTGGATTGTTTCAAAACCATGCCTCAACTTCGGGTACTCTTCCGAGTAATACCATTCCAAACCCGAAGGGTAAGATGAAAGCGATCACTACTCGAAGTGGTGTTGCTTACGAGGGACCCTCGATTCCTACTAATCCTTCTCCTAAAAAGGTAGTAGAACAAGAAACCGAGGAGACAACAAATAAGGAGCAAACAAAATTCCAAGGAAGTACCACTCACATCCCACATCCGGTTATCCCCATTTCTATTTCAGAACATAATGTTCCAAAGCCTTTGCCTAAAACCACTCCCATTCCAGAACCCGATATTCTGAAGAATTCACCTAAGCTAAATATTCCATATCCTTCTCGACTTAACCAAGAAAAGTCTCGTGACAAAGCTTCGAATCAAATGGAGAAGATCTTCCAAATCATTCAAGATTTGCGCTTTGACATAAGTTTCGCGGATGCTTTACTTTTGATGCCAAGATTTGCTCCTACGATTAAGAGTTTGCTCATGAATAAGGAAAATTTGCTTGAGTTAGCTAAGATACCATTGAATGAGAATTGCTCGGCGATGCTCCTCAAAAAGCTTCCCAAAAAGCTTGGAGATCCCGGCAAGTTTCTTATACCATGTGATTTCCCGGGAATGGATATATGTTACGCCTTGGCCAATCTTGGCGCGAGCATAAATCTTATGCCCCTTTCCATTTGGAAAAAGTTATCCTTACCCGAACTTACACCAACTCGGATGACTTTAGAACTAGCGGATCGATCTTACTCATCCTAAAGGACTCGCTGAAGACGTTTTTGTCAAAGTTGGGAGTTTTCACTTTCCTACCGATTTTGTTGTTGTTGATTTTGAAGCCGATCCTCAAGTTCCTCTCATTTTAGGAAGATCCTTTTTGAGGACCAGCCGTGCCTTAATTGATGTGTACGAAGGAGAGCTTATTTTAAGGGACGGGGATGAACGATTAATTTTTCATGCCAATAAGCATCCTCAAAAACATACAAACGAGTCAATTAAAATGATTAATTTCATTGATGTTTCATGTGAGGATAGTGTTGGAGAAGTTTTAAGATTGAAAAAATCAAATCATTTCTTGAGTGGCAGTACTACTCCGCTTTCTAAATCTTGTCCTAGTCTCACATCTTTTGAGACTAGCGATTCTCTTCTTGAGGAGTTCGCCGATGAACTCGCTCTTCTTGACCCATTTCCACTGGGAAATGAGGATGTTGATGTTGAAGCCAAACTTAGAGAAATTGAATTGTTGATTAACCGTGATCCGTCAACAATTTTTTCACCTACGATTACAATTGATCCTAATCCCGAGAGGTTCACCGACGAACCTTCTCCAGCTTGCTTACCTCCACCGGGAGATGACGATGATGACGAATCATTTCTTAAGGAGGATGTCCAATAAGAAAATTTTCAAGTTTATTCAAACCCTCTTTTTGAATTTGATGACAATTACAACTCCAGTAACATTAATCCTCTTTTTAAAGAGGATGTCGAGAGCAATGACTCCAACGTTTCTAATTTTGATGAGCCAGTTTTACTTAACACACCTCTTTTCGATAAGGATGAGTGTTTCGATCCAGGAGGTGATAATGATGAGATCGATGCTTTTCTAGCTATTGAAGTTTCTACTAATATTGAGGAAGGTTATTATGACTCAGAAGGAGACGTATTCTATCTTGAGAGTTTGCTTAGTGATGATACCATCCATAATCTCTCTTTCGAAGTGTTTTTCGATCATGAACCACAACACTTTAAAAATGAATCCGACCATGATACTTTGATAACTTTTTCTCCCAAGAATGATCCTCTCCACCATGAGTTCGCCGGTGAACTCATAACACTTCCTCCAAGAATTGTTAGAGAACACGAGGAATATATTAGTCGAATGTGGTTGCTATGCGGTAATTCATCTTCCCGGTCGCCGGAAAATTTTCATGCTAGTCCAAATACGATCATCGAGTCTCTTCCCACATTTCCTATCCCCGTTGAGGATAGTGACTCTCTTAGGGAAGAGATCGATATATTTCCCAGTCCGGATGATTCGATACCACCGGGTATTGAGAGTGATTTTGACTCGGAAGAGGAAATTAATTTTCTTGACAACTTGCTTAACGACGATATTTTTGTTCCCGAATATGAGCGTTTTACCGTCGACATTGAGCCTGATGCACCCTTGATAAACAATTTTGATGAGCTTAATGAAGACGAATGTTTTGACCCAGGGGGAGGTGAGATTAATGTTGAAGTTGACGATTCCTTCACATTTTTCATTTAGACTTTTCTCCCGTTTCTCACCTACCCTGAGGTTTCTCCTTTACTTCCCTCCACCGGGAGTGAAGACACCATTTTTGACCCCGGCATCTCCACTTAGAGCCGGTGGCATCTCATCGGGATGGAACTTTCATGTGCTTTAATGTTTATCCAAACATTAATGAAAGCCCGATTGAGATTTTCTCTTCCATTTGCTTTCCCCATGGACAACTTAATGCGGGGATCGAGTCAAGCTATGTGACTCGGTTACCAAAAACAAAGCGCTTCATGGGAGACACCCCATGCTTATCTTTCTATCTTCTTTCTTATTTCTAATGTGATATGAAGAGGCTTGTACTCTTCCGATTCTTGTTGTTTGTGCTTGTGATCTTTTGTAGGATTGACCCAAAATTTTCTGAAGACTCTCGTGTTCGGTGTTTTGTCCTGGTCCACTCGAGCTTCCTAGCCTTTGCTTGCCATTAGTTTGGGGAAATCCGATATCCTAAGATTATTATCGACTAACATTTATCTTGTAGCATACTTCATAAACGGCTTAAGATTTTTGTGATACTTTCTTCATGCTCGGATTATGCATTCGACTTTTTGAGTTCTAGTATGGGGTTTTTAAGCCTTAGACTAGGAAACATTGATGACAATGTTTAATTTTAGTATGTGGTAGTATATCTTCGATATGATCTTACCTACTTTTGCTCGTTGTTCTCACGTACCCTGTTTTTCCGCAAAAAAATTAAAATTTTAAGTTTGTATATATAACTTGTAAAAAAAAAAAATTAATTATGTGTAGAAAAATGTTGAAAAATAGAAAATAGTTGATAAAAAATAAGTGTTTTGACACGAATGTAGGCTTTCCGTTGGTGAGAACAAAAGTAAATATAGTTGAAGTAAAATAAAGTGTTTCTTGGTTTTTGCGATTCCTTAGTTTTTAGATCACTTTGTATAGATTCCTCTGGTGAAGTAAGGTACACGTCGAGTTTTTTTTCAGTGTTGGGGGGAAATAGACTTCCTGGACCCATGGTCCGAGCTCTGCATACCAGATGTGTGGCAGTTGTTAAAAGACCACAGGACTTGAAATTTGGCTATAATAATAATAATTATGTAATAAACCGAAGCCGAAATAAGACTTCTAGATCATGGTCGGCTCGCATACCGATGTGACAGTCATTTAAAGGGTGGAGGTAATAATAATAATAATAAAAACTGTGGGCTGGTGATAAAGTTATGACATTACCTCCCCCCCCCCCCCTACTCCCCCCCACTGCCATCTTGCAGTGCTCACAACCGATGTGGCAAAGTCTTTCTAAATAAGCCACATAGTAAAAATAATTCCCGAAGACCTGGATAAAAGTTGCTACATCTTTACCGCTCACAACCGATGTGCAAGCCTTCTTAAAAGCCGACGGAATTCACCTATGGTCGTAAATAAGACTCCTAGACCATGGTCGGCTCGCATACCGAGTATGCAGTTGTTAATAGGACCGGGTTTAATAATGTTGCATAAATAATAATAATAAGAAAAGAATAAAGCCAAATATACGACTCCGGGGTTATCTAAGAAAAAGCCTCCATTCTGGACTTGAAGTTGAGTTGTTTCAGATGTAAATAAAAAGTTATAACCCCTAAATCATGTGAAATTAGAACCTTAATGTGGACTTTATTTTTCCACGTGGCAACATCGTCTCTTTCGGAAAGGATTATTCAAACAATTAATGTTCCTATAAAACCGGGAGTATTACTTTATTCATACGGACATAATTTATTTGTCACAATAATAATAAATAAAAATCCTTAGAGGAAATTGGAATAAAGGGAGGAAAAGTAGTACACAATTAGCTATTTATGAGAAGTGTTAGCATTAATAACTTGTATTATACATACAATGATCTTGTTTTAAGTCTTGCTTGGAGAATATGTAAAGTGTCGGTGACGAAGTGAATTTATCCATATTAGACACTATTTATGCTTTTTGATTCCGCGTCGCTTAAAAGATTATCAATGAATAATGAAAACAATACATTATGCCACGCATGAATAAGTTGTAAGTGGTAAATTATGAAAATCATAAAAATGAAAAGTTTTGAAAAATAGGAAAGCGGGGTGTTTTAAAACTTATGATTTCTTAACTCTCCCCACAAAAGACTTTACTAATTTTAAAAGGATTAGTTTAGGGAGGTTTTGAGGTATTTGGTTTTAGAGCATATAATATTGCGTGAGGACTACGACCTATCACTTAGTTTTTGGAGACAATTTTTGATAATGTGAAGAAAATCACATATCATTTTTATCAAAAATAAACCCTAAAATGATGAAATTGTGCAAATTATGCTTGTATATTGCTTGTTTTGTCATTTTTGATGTGTAGGTACGATATTTGAATATATCACAAGAAAACAGTCAAAACGGGCAAACACGGACACGGGAAAGATAGTAGTACATAAGAGATGGAGTTTATGCTATAGCAAAAGGTCCAACAAAAGTGTCAACATTGGTCAACCACAAGAAGACAAAACCTTGAAAATACCCAAAGGACCCTTATTGTTAAATCAATGTGCACTTAAAGTTAAAAAAACCCTAACACCGTTAGTCCCTTGTTAACTAATAACTAACGGTCGTTAAATTGCTATTAATCAAAACCAATTTCATTTATCCAAGCCCAAAACAAATTACCCAAGCCCAAATCCCTTTATAATAAAGAAAACGAAGCTCAAGTCAACGCCGGTTTAAACCCAGTCAAATATCAAAACGCATAAAAGAAGAAAATGGCGCCAAAGATTTTTACTATTCATCGTCCCTTACCTCGCGTCAAAATCAAAAGGTAAAACCACTCCTTTTCATCCATACCAACACTGGCTCTACAGATTCCAAGTACTAATGCTACACGCTTTCGCAAAGCACAGACGTCACCAAAAGTTGTGATTTAGCCAAAGCCTTAGCTCATCTCTGGCAAAGGAAATGACACGTGGTATCTAAAGAAACACAAATATGGAAGGAATTTGCACTAAACTCAGTGTAAATAGGAATAATCTACACAAAATATTATTCGTTTAACCGGTAAGTGATATACGGGTGTTCGTTTTTCCTCAAGAATTTATGAAATTGAGACCTCGTATTTCAATTTGACCAATGGATAAATGAATGGTTTCAAATATTTTGATTGATAATACTTATTTCTACAGTTAAATTCCTTTCCAATATTTTGTTGTTTGTTTGGATACCACAGAGAGTCAATTCCCTTTGCCCATGAGTGCGGAGCACGGACTTGGCCAATCACAACTTTTGGTGACGTCTATGCTTGCCAGCGTGTAGCATAGTACTTGGAATCTTAGAGCCACGTTGGATGGATGAAAGGGAGTGGTTTTACCTTTTGATTTTGACGCGAGGTAAGGGACGATGAATAGTAAAAATCTTTGGCGCCATTTTCTTCTTTTATGTGTTTTGATATTTGACTGGGTTAACCGGCGTTGAACTTAAAGCTTCGTTTGTTCTAATTATTATAAAGGGATTTGGGCTTGGGTAATTTGTTTTAGCTTGGGTTTAAATAAATTGGTTTTGGTTAATAACAATTTAATGACCGTTAGTTATTAGTTAACAAGGGACTAACGGTGTTAGGGTTTTTTTGACTTTAAGTGCACATTGATTTAACAATAAGGGTCCTTTGGGTATTTTCAAGGTTTTTGTCTTCTTGTGGTTGACCAACAATACCGGTAGGGGGGGGGGGGGGGGGGGGGGGGGGGGGGGGGGTTGACCTTTTGCTAGCAAACTCCCATCTCTTGTGTACTCTACCTTTCCCGTGTCCGTGTTTGCCCGGTTTTGACTGTTTTCTTGTGATATTTGCAATATCCGTACCTACACATCACAAATGACAAAACAAGCAATATACAAGCATAATTTGCACAATTTCATCATTTTAGGGTTTATTTTTGATAAAAAGGATATGTAATTTCTCACATATCAGTGAACTATACGCTTTCATTAGGTGAATATACGGTTGTTCTTTGATTTGTAAAATCCCGTAAAAATTTGTTTTCCTGATTTTATCAAGAATTGTAAAATCCCGTGTATTTCAAAGACTCAATCACTTTAATCTAATCTCACTTTAACACAACAACCTCCAATCACTGTAGATCATCTTTCATCTTATCACATATTAAATCAAAATGGATTCAATCATTCAAATTGGTCAAAAGAATACTCTTGCTGAGTACATGATACTCTCTGGTGCTGATAATCGTCCACCGTTGTTGGACAAAGACTTGTATGATTCTTGGAAAAGTAGAATGGAGTTATACATGAAAAACAGAGAGCACGAAAGAATGATACTTGAATCAGTTGATCATGGTTCACTCATTTGGCCTACGATTGAAGAAAATGAGGTGGCCATGACAAAGAAATATACTGAATTGTCTGCTACTGAGAAAATTCAAGCTGCCTGTGATCTCAAGGCTACTAATATCATTCTTCAAGGTCTACCATATGATATCTATTCACTTTTTAATCATCATAGAGTTGCCAAGGATCTATGGGAAAAAGTTCAACTTCTAATGTAAGGTACCTCTTTGACTAAGCAGGAAAGAAGAGTTAAACTGTATGATGCATAATGTATAAGTATTACGCAACATAAAGAGGGGAATCACTTTCATTAATATTACTTATAGATTTACTTCAGGCTGATCAATTACCACGAACATTCTATAAAATGAGAAATGGAGCAATTTCAAGTTAAGTACCAAGTTCTTAAATAGTCTTCCATGTGAATAGAGTAAGTTTGTAACTGATGTCAAGCTTGTAAAAGATTTGCATACTACCAACTTTGATCAGCTTCATGCATATCTTGAACAATACGAGCTCCATGCCAATGAAGTCCGTCTCATGCATGAACGCAGTCAAGATCCACTTTGAATTGGAAGCAAAATTATCAAATGTGACACCAATCTCACTTCAACACTTATCACTCTCCATACTCACAAACCCAGGTTTTAACAAACAACAAAAGTTTTTCCACCATCTTAGTCCCCCTCAATTATGGATTAAAATCATTCCACATAATATTATATCAACTACTTAACCAACACATCACATGCATCACTTACCCATATTAGCATCGTATATCCAAATGCCTTACTCATCAACATGTATATCAAGAGGCTTGTCCACAAACCCTAATCTGTTCCTCAAAATTGAATTATATTGTATCCACAGTGAATCAACCAAACACACCTTAGCCTGAATTTTCTGTCAAATAGACTCCGATCTAGCAGTTCCTGTGTTTGAGCAAGGAGATGGCCCTATTGATGCCATTAACAAAATGATGTCATTTCTGTCTACTGTCGTCACATCTCGTTTCCCATCTACTAACAACCAGCTAAGAAATTCATCAAACCTAAGACAACAAGCAACTATTCATGATGGACGGGTGACTGTTTAACCACTTTAGGGGAGATAAAATTCTTATGCTACTGGTACTTCAGGAACAAGAGCTAATACTTCGAGAACAGGAGGGAATTATTCAGGTCAACAAAGGGTTGTGAAGTGTTTTAAAAAAAAAACTGCCAAGGGGAAGGTCATATGGCAAGACAGTATCCAAAGCCTAAGAGAAAAAGGGATGCTACATGGTTCAGGAATAAATTTCTATTGGTTGAAGCTTAAGGAAATGGTAAAGTTCTGAATGAGGAAGAATTGGAATTCTTGGCAGATCCTGGTATTGCAGAAGGTCTAGTTACACAGTCGGACATCACACACAATGCAGCTTATCAAGTAGATGATTTGGATGCATATGATTCTGACTGTGACGAGATCTTTACAGCCAAAGCAGTTCTTATGGCCAATTTGTCTAGTTACGGATCAGATGTTCTCTCCGAGGTACCACATTTGACAAACACTCATAATGATATGCTAAATCAAAGTGTGCAAGAGATGCTCGTTATTTATTTCCCTGAACCTTTCTCAATTTGTGGAACATCCAGATAATGAGATACATAGTGATATTAATATCAATTCGTACTCTCAGTATCTGATTGAATCACAAAATGCAGTTGTTCAGGATACAAATTCTTCTGCACAACAAGATGCCTTGATATTATCTGTGTTTGAACAGACTATCAACATCAATAAGCTAACTGAGTAACAAGGTCAATAATGACAAACTAATTGCCAATGAATCCTTCTATCTACACTGAGCTTGAAAGATATCAAAGAACGGTAAAATTGCTAAATAAAGAAAGACAAAGATGGTAGATTTAGGTACTCGAAGAAAAGCTTATAATGCCAAATGACAGAAAATAATTTGAGAGAAAAATGCCCAGTTCTTCTACGGGATTTCTGTAAAAAGAAATTAAACAATCTTAAAACAAACTCTTACTGAATCCAAACAAAGGAAAAGGAATTGTTTAACAAAAACAATTTAAATTTTATTCAAAAATAGAATCAGTGGAAAAAGAAGCTAAGAATATTGAAACAGCAAATAGTTTGGAAAAAAAAGTTAAAGAACTGGACCACATTGTTTATAAATTAGGTCAATCCCGCGTTAAACGTGCATAAGCTCACGAAACCATCAAGTTTTTTCCTATGATTAACAACCTGAAACAAGCTCTTGGTTTTTCAAAATATCCTTTCTATCTAAGAAAGCGACAGCAAACATTTGGCCAATGTCTTATGACAGGTAATTGTTATTGCTAAGGAAACCAATGTGATTTTCAATTGGCTGATATCTGAAGAGATTTAATGCTTGAGGAACAGAGGATCGACTCAATAAATGATTTTAAAATAAAAGTGACTCCAATGGTCTTAAAACAGAACAGTTAACATTAAACCAATTAGATTACTAGTCTAAGTTAAATTGATTATTTGAAGACTTTGGTAAACATTTTGTCCCACAACAAGAATTGTCTGATAAATAAGCTTTACACCCTAATACTGACCAATCTGCTTCTTCACCTGTCAAAATTGAGGCTCCTAGGGAACTTCCTAAGGTAAGCCTAGTTAATACAAGCCTTAAAAAGCTTAAATACCGATTCATTGTGCCAAATTTGACAATTTGTGGTGTGGGTAAGAAAGCACAGGATCCACCAAACCTGATGCTCCTTAAAACAAAAGAGAGAATGGGGTGGTTTGAGAAAACACACAAAAGCTGTATATCTTTCTTTCCTACAAACTGAAGTAATTCTCAATTTTCTTACAACAGACCTTAAGAAAGACATATTTAATGTATTTGATAAATATCTTCTAAATGAGATAACGGAAAGTACAGAACAGTTATTTTAACGCATTAGAAATGGAAGCCGCTGTTCAAGACAGTCACTTCATGTAGATAAAAGTGTTTCCTGAATTTCAAAAGAAAACAATGTTAGATTGCGAAAATGACCGACTCCTATGGATCCAATTACATTTCTCAAGATATTGTTAATATTGTTGTGATTCTTTGTGGACGTGAATACTCTGTGAAAAGTGAATTCTTCTGTTTGTTATAGAATGATTAATGTAAATTATGATGGAAATGTGCAACAAGTGTCTGAAACTTGAAGCTTGAAGCTCAGAGCTTTCAAATTGTTCAATTCAAACATTGATCAGAATGAAAGTTCAGTTGGTTCACAAAATGTGGTTATTCTTGTTGAAAAATTCTTTATTGAGTTGCATTGCAATTTCAAGAGTAACAATGCAACGATTGTTCCAAGTTTCAAGAAAAGTGCTTTTTTGAAATTTTATTATACTCATCATTTTTCAACCATGTTGTGTTTGTTTGATAAGCTCAGTGCTGATCATGGCTATCAAGTTTCAGACACTTTTTTGCACATTTCTACCACATATTTACATCTAATCATGTCATGAACAAACAGAAGAATTCACTTTCACAGAAGTATTCACATCCACAAAAGAATTCACAACAATAATTCCACAATTATCTTTGAGAAATGATTATGATCCATACGTAGCGCACGGTCGATTTGCAATCAAACATTCTGTTCTTTTTGAAATTCAAAAACACTATTTATCTACATGATACTGTTGAACAACGGCTTCCATCTGGTTAAAAACTGTTTGTACTTCCGTTATCTCATTTAGAAGATCTTTATCAAAAACATTAAATATGTCTTTTAAGGTCTTTAAAAATTGAATTACTTCGTTTAGAAAAACAGCTTTTGTGTGTTCAAACCCCCATTCCTCTTTTGAGTTAAATGCCTCAGTGTGATCCAGCTGTTTTCACCACATTTGTCAAATTTCGGCCAAGATTATTTAAGCTTTTAACAAGCTTGTATTTAACTAGGCTTACCTTAGGAAGTTTCCGAGGAGCCTCAATTTTTGACAGTGAAGAAGCGAGATTGCGTTTCAGTATTAGGTGTAAAAGCTTATTTATCAGACAATTCTTGTTGTGGGACAAAATGTTTACCAAAGTCTTCAAATAATCAATTTAACTTAGCATAATTAATTGGTTTAATGTTAACTTTCTGTTTTAAGACCATTGGATCACTTTATTTTAAAATCATTTTTGATCGACTCTCTTCCTCAAGCATTAAAATCTCTTCAGAATCAGCAATTGAAATCACATTGGTTTCCTTAGCAATAACATTACCATCATAAAGCATTGGCCAAATTTGCTGAGCTTTCTTAAGATAGAAAGGATTTTGAAAACCAAGAGCTTGTTTCAGGTTGTTATCATAGAAAACTTGTGGTTTCGTGAGCATATGCACAGTTTACGCGGATTGACCTATTTTATAAACAATGTTGTCCAGTTCTTTAACTTTCTTTTCCAAACCAATTTCTGTATCAATATTCTTAGCTTCTTTTATTCCTGGATTCAATTTTTGAAAACCAATAAATGTTTTGTTAAAACAATTCCCTTTTCCTTTGATTGTTCAGTAAGAGTTTGTTTAAGATTGTTAATTTCTTTTTCAAAATCCGTAAACTGTGCATTTTTCTCTCAAATTATATCATATATTATAAGCTTTTCTCGAGTACCTAAATCTACATTTTGTCTTTCTTTTAGCAATTTTACCCGTTCTTTGTTAACTTATCAAGCCTCAGTAGGATAAGGATTCATTGGTGCAAAATATAGATGTCATTACATTGACCGTTAGTGTTACAGTGTTAGTCTACTTGATTGTATAGTTTTGTTCAAACACAGATAATATCAAGGCAGTCTTGTTGTCGACAGTACAAAGAATATTGTACATCCTGAACAACTGTGCATTTATGTGATTCAATCAGGATACTGAGAGTACGAATTGATATGTAATATCACAATGGTATTCATTATACTGGATGTTCCACCCAAATTGAGAAGTTCAGATACGGCCATCTCTTGCACACTTATGATTAGTAGCATAACATTAATAGTATTGTTGACCAGAAATTGTACCAATCGGAGAGAACATCTGATCCGAAACTATACAAATTGGTCATAAGAACTGCTTTGGCTGAAAGATACTCGTCCATAAGTCCAGAAACATATTGCATACCAAATCATCACAAGATAAGCTGCAATTGTTGTGTGATGTCCCGACTGTGTTAACTATGACCTTCTGCAATACCAGGATCTGCCAAGAATTCCAATTCTTCCTCATTCAGAACTTTACCATTTCCTTAAGCTTCAACCAATAGAAATTTATTCCTGAACCATGTAGCATCCCTTTTTCTCTTAGGCTTTGGATACTGACTTATGCATATGCACCTTCACTCTGGCAGTTAAAACACTTCACAGACCCTTTTGTTGACCTGGCATAATTCCCTCCTGTTTTTCTCTGAAGTATAAAGCTCTTGTTCCTGAGGAGTACCAGTAGCATAAGATTTTATCTCCCTTAAAGTGGTTAAACAGAATCACCTTCCATCATGAATGAGTTGCTTGAGTGTCTTAGGTTTATGATGATTTCTTAGCTGGTTTTAGTAGATGGGAAACGAGATGTGACACAGTCAGACAGAAATGACATCATTTTGTTAATGGCATCAATAGGGCCATCTCCTTGCTCAAACACAGGAACTGCTAGATCGGAGTCTATTTGAAGAAATTCAGCAAGGTGTGTTTGTTGATTAACTGTGGAGACAATATATTCAATTTGAGGAACAGATTATGGTTGTGGACAAGCCTCTTTGGATAAACAGTTGATGAGTAAGCATTTGGATACGATGCTAATGGGTAAGTGATTGCATGTGATGTGGTTGGATAAGTAGTTGAATAATATTATGTGGAATGATTTAATCCATATTGAGGAACTAAGAATGTGTGAAACTTTTTGTTGTGTTACACTGGGGATTGTGGTATGGAGACTGATAAGTGTTGAAGTGAGATGGTGTCATTTGATAATTTGCAACCAATTCAAGTGGATCTTGACTGCGTTCATGCATGAGACGGACTTCATTGGCATGGAGCTCGTATTGTTCAAGATATGCATGAAGCCGATCAAAGTTGGTAGTTATGCAAATATTTACAAGCTTTGACATCATGTTACAAACTTTACTCCTATTCACATGGAAACTATTATTAAGAACTTGGTGATTACTTCTGAAATTGCTCCATTTTCATTTTATAGATGTTCATGTTATTGATCAGCTGAGTAAATCTAAAGTAATATTAATGAAGTGATTCCCCTTATAAGTGAGTAAACATAACAAATGCATCCTAACAGTTTACACTCTCTTTCCAAGACTTAGCTCAAAGAAGGAACCTACATTAGAAGTTTGAACATTTCTTTTTCCCATAGATCCTTGCCAACTCAATGATGATTACAAAAGTGAGAATACTATATCATATGGTAAACCTTGAAGAATAGATATTAGTAGCCTTGATCGATCACAGGCACTTGAATTATTTCTCGTAGCAAGACAACCATATATTCCTTTGTCCATGGCCACCTCATTTTACTCAATCATTAAAGTTAACAAGGCCAAAAGAGTGAAACCATGATACAACTGATTCAAGTATCATTCTTTCTTGGAGCTCATATCTGTTTTTCATGTAAGAACACCAAACTCTACATATATTCCAAGAATCATACAAGTCTCTACTGTCCAACAACGCTGGACATCAACACAGTTATCGGAACACCATAGAGCGATCTAGTCAGTACTCAACAGAGAGTATTTCTTTTTGCGACCAATTTATCTGAATGATTGAGAGTCCATTTTGATTTATATATGTGATAAATGAAATATGATCTTACAGATAGGATTGGTAGGAGTTCGTTGTGTTTAAAGTATGAGGACTAGGAATTAGAATTAAAGTGATATGACAATATCTTTGAAATACACGGGATTTTACAATTCTTGTGAGGCGGGAGAAATACAGGTGAAAACAAATTTATTACCGGGATTTTACAAAATCAAAGAACAACCGTATATCTACCTAATGAAAGCGTATTAGTTCACTGATATTGTGAGTAAATTACATATCATCTTTTTATCAAAATAACCCTAAAATGATGAATTGTACAAAAATGTAAGCTTGTAAAATTGCTTTTTTTGTCATTTGTGATGTGTATAGTACGGATATGCAAATATCAATCAGAAACAGTCAAAACCAAGCAACACGGACCACGGGGAAAGGTAGAGTACACAAGAGATAGGAGTTTGCTAGCAAAAGGTCAACATTGGTCAACCACAAGAAGACAAAACCGTGAAAATACCCAAAGGATCCTTATTGTTAAATCAATGTGCACTTAAAGTCAAAAACCCTAACACCGTTAGTCCCTTGTTAACTAATAACTAACGGTCGTTAAATTGTTATTAACCAAAACCAATTTCATTTACCCAAGCCCAAAACAAATTACCCAAGCCTAAATCCCTTTATAATAAAGAAACCGAAGCTCAAGTCAATGCCTGTTTAAACCCAGTCAAATATCAAAACACATAAAAGAAGAAAATGGCGCCAAAGATTTTTACTATTCATCGTCCCTTACCTTGCGTCAAAAACAAAAGGTAAAACCACTCCCTTTCATCCATCCAATGTGGCTCTAAGATTCCAAGTACTATGCTACACGCTGGCAAGCACAGACGTCACCAAAAGTTGTGATTGGCCAAGTCCTGCTCACTCTGGCAAAGGGAATGACACGTGGTATCCAAAACAAACACAAAATATGGAAGGAATTTATAACTGTAGAAATAGATTAATCAAATCAAAAATATTTGAAACCATTCAAATCAAAGTCCAAAATGAAAACTAGGTCTCATTTCATAATTCTTCGAGTAAAAACGACCCGGTAATCACTTACCGGTTAAACGAATAATATTTTGTGTAGATTATTCCTATTTACACTGAGTTTAGTGCAAATTCCTTCCATATTTGTGTTTCTTTAGATACCACGTGTCATTCCCTTTGCCAGAGTGAGCAGGACTTGGCCAATCACAACTTTTGGTGACGTCTGTGCTTGCCAGCGTGTAGCATAGTACTTGGAATCTTAGAGCCACGTTGGATGGATGAAAGGGAGTGGTTTTACCTTTTGGTTTTTGACGCGAGGTAAGGGACGATGAATAGTAAAAATCTTTGGCGCCATTTTCTTCCTTTTCTGCGTTTCTTGCAATACATTTGACTGGTTTTTTAAACCGGCGTTCATCACTTGAGCTTCGTTTCCTTTATTATAAAGGGATTTGAGGCTTGGGTAAGTTTGTTTGGGCTTGGATAAAATGAAATTGGTTTCTATAATCTATGATATAATAATAGCAATTTAACGACCGTTAGTTATTAGTTAACAAGGGACTAACGGTGTTAGGGTTTTTTTAACTTTAAGTGCACATTGATTTAACAATAAGGGTCCTTTGGGTATTTTCAAGGTTTTGTCTTCTTGTGGTTGACCAATCTCGTACACACACTATTCTCATGTTATGACCTCATTGCTAGCCAAACTCACCATCTCCAATCTCAATGTAATCTCTATCTTATCCCTTAGTCTCGCTGAGTCCGTGTTTTGACCGAGCTTTCTGACTGTTTTCTTGTGCGCGATATTTGCAACACACATCTCTATCCCTTACCTACACATCACAAAATGCAAAACCAAGCAATACTACAAGCATAATTGCATCAATTATAATCATTTTCAACAGAGGTTTTTTCTTGATAAAAAGGAAATCTATTGATACTTTCTCACACTCAACACAACAAATTTCCTCCACGGACATAAGACTCTCTCTTGAGATAGCTCGTCGTCCCTTACATGCAAACTATTATATGCTCCCTACACAAACCAAATAACCTCAAAACCTCCCTAAACTAAACCTTTAAAAAAAAATAGTAAAAGTCTTTGTGTGGGAGAGTATAAAGAACTCATAAGTATCTTATAATACACAAACCCCCCGGCCTATTCCTACTTATCTCCCTATATTGATATTCAAAACTTCTTCATTTCTTTATGACTATAACATAATCTTTACAACCTACCTCTTACAACTTATTCATGCGTAGGCATAATGTATATTGTTTTTCATTATTTCCATATGATTAACTTTTAGGATCGCCGGAACAAAAAGCCACTACAAAAGTGTGTCTCTAAATGCGATTAAATATATCGTCCCTACTTATTCTACTCTTTCTCTCCAAGCCACAACACAGCCTTAAAAAACAAGATCATTCGTAAAATACAAGTTATAATGCTAACACTACTCAATAAATACAGCTAATTGTCTACTTACACTTTTCCTCCCTTATATCCTAATTTCCTCTAAGGATTTTTATTTATTATTATTGAGTGAACAAATACAATTATGTCCTTATGAATAAAGTAGAAACCCGGTCTAAAGACCATTGAAAAAAAAAAAAATAGTTTCGAAATCCCTTATCCTAAAGAACGTTTGGTAGAAAATAAAGTCCTACATAAGGTTCTAAATTTCACATGATTTAGGGGTTATCCTCTTATATTATCATCTGAAACAACTCAAACTACAAGTCCAGAGATGGAGGCTTCTATTTATATAACCCCGGGGAGTCGAAATTTGCTTTTTACATTCTTCTTCTTATTATTAATTATTATATGCAACACTTTATATACCCGTCCTTATACAAACAACTGACTACAAAATCGTTATGCGAGTGCCGACCATGCGGTCCATGTGGGGGGGGGGGGGAAGGGAGAGGGGGGGGGGAGAAGGGAAAGGGGAGGAGGAAAGGGGGGGGGGGGGAGGTGGGGAGGGGTGGGGGGGTGGGTGAGGGAGGGGGGGGAGTCCCTTTATTTCGACCTCGGTGAATTCCTCGACCTTTTAGAAGGCGTGCAACATCGGTGTGAGCCGGTAAGAATGTAGCAAACTTTTTTATCAGTCTCTGGATTACGCTATAGTACTATGTGGCTTATTTTAAAGACTGTCCCACATCGATTGTGAGCCAGCAAGAGGCAGTATAAACCTTTTAACAGCCCCACAGTTTCTTTTATCTTCTCATTATTATTATTACCATCCACCCTTTAAATTGCTGTCACATCCGTATGCGAGCCGCGACATAATCTATAATCTTATTTCGGCTCGCGGTTTATTTACATAATTAATTATTATTCAAGACCAAATTTTCAAGTCTGTGGACCTTTTAACAACGAGCCACAACGGTCTATTCGAGCCGACCATCGGTCCACAGGAGTATCTATTTCCCCACAACACTGAAAAAACCTCGACGTGTACCTTACTTCACCAGACAGAAATCTCTCACAAAGATGATCTAAACTAAGAATCGCAAACAACCAAATGAAACTTTATTATTCCAAACAATTATATAATACATGTTTATTAAGCTTGATGGGAGCAAATAAGCCACATTAACCTTTATGAGCCTAAAGAAATCCAACTATCTATGATTAGCATCACAAAACTTATACTCTACACTATCATCCTCTAGTTCTTCACCAATTTCTAAAAATTTCACTACCTAATAAAAGAAACTCGTGCATATACAACTTAGCCTCCTGCGAATTAAGAATCGGCACACTTTAACAAGTCACATAGCACTTAACAATCTTAATTCTAATAAATCTCCGATCTTCACATGTATCTAAAATCAATTATTGGGAACTTGACAAAAGTCTCTTTGAGGAGCTTTCTTCTCTTTCAACGCCTAGACTCGCTTTTCTTATAGCTCCTTGTATCAAAGGTTAGCAAATTTTCTTCTAATTTACGTTAAGGAGAAAGCTAAGATATAAAACGGTCGGTCAAAATTTACTTTTCCGTTTTCACCAACGACAATAGCCTACAACTCTGTGGTCAAAACACTTATTATTTTTCTATCAACTATTTTCTATATTTCCATTAATACACACATTCTAATATATATACCGTATATATATCATTGAACAAGTAAACTACAGATACATCTTAAAGACTTAAAAATCTCAGAAATATTTTGCGCGGGAAACACAGGGTATAAGGTAGAGACAACACAACGGGCAAACAGCGGGTCAGGTCAAGAATCATATCGGAAGCATAATACTACCCCATTACTAAAATTCAAACATTGTCCTCAATGTTTTCACTACGTCTAACGGCTTAAAACCCCATACTTAGAACTCAAAAGTTCGCAATGCATATCCTAGCATGAAAAGTATCACAAAAATCTTACAAGCCGTATTAACAGATATGCTAAAAGATAAGATTGCTAAGTCGAGATAATAATCTAGGGATATCGGATTTCCCCAAACCAATAGGTCAAGCAAAGGCTAGGAAGCTCGAGTGTTGACCACAGGACAAAAACACCAACACAAGTGAGTCTTCACAAAATTATTTTTGGGTCAATCCTACAAGAACAACTCACAACGCACAAACAAATAAGAATTGGCAAGAGTACCAGCCTCCTCACAACATCACTTAGAAAATAAAGAAAGAAGCGAAAAATTTTATCTAAGGATCTAAGCATCTCGGGGGTGCCCGTCCCACGCGAAGCGCGCTCTCTTCTTGCGTATTTTCTGGGGAGCGGGGAGGCGGGGACTTACCCGAGTCTACATAGCCCCTTTCTGAACTCTCTCGATCACCCCTGAGTATTCATCTCGCGTTACTGATGGCGGATGAATACAAATGTGTAAGCGATCAATCTCCATTTGTACTTTCAAAATGACCATCGAGCTCACACGAGAAGAAAAAATTGAAAATGCATAGATCGCATCACGGGATCACAAAATGGTGACCTCACTCCCGAAAAGGAGAAAAACACATTGTGAAAAGAAAAGATAATGAGTGGATCCTTCTAGCGAGGATTAATCTTCACACACAATTATTCGTGAAAGAAAATTTCTCTCCACATAACCTACGAGGGATCAGAAAACAATTATCGTCCCTTAATCCATTCACAATCTATGCATTACAGGTCTCAACTTCTACAGCCTTACATGGTATCATGATCAAAAAACACTTCGAGCGGAAGAGATTATGGGTGTGTTATCCAAACAATCTCAGAACGTCTCCTGCGAGCGTCCCTCCCCGAGATCATTAAAAGCGTCCATAAAAAGTCACATGAGTCTCTTCTCTATGCAATTCTTCACCCCTAGTCAACAACACTCATCCTCATCGTTGAAACCGAGGCGTGTGTTAAAGTACAAACACTGGCTCATCAAAATAGAAACATTTTGAGTCCTATGCTCAATCTCGACATCCTCTACCAATATCTCTTCTTTTAAACAAAGATGATTATGTCCATAAGTTGTAATTGTCATAACACAAATTCAAAAGAGGGTTTCGAGTAAACTTGAAATTTTCACTCTATAGAACACCCCTTAAAGAAATGAATCTTGACGCTCGTTCACTCTCCCGGTGGAGGTAAGCAAGCTAGAGCAGGTTCGTCGGTGAACCTCTCAGGATTAGGATCAATCGTAATCGTAGGTGAAAAATTTGTTGACGGATCACGGTTAAGCAACAATTCAATTTCTCTAAGTTCGGCTTCAAAATCAACATCCTGTCCAATCTTTCTTCTGGTGCGGAAACTGTGACCGTCAAGCGACAAGAGAGCCAACTCATCCGGCGAGACACACCTCACATAGGAAAGAAAAATAACGCAAATGTAAGCTAAAACACTTCACAGTCATCAAAAGATCTGTGACAGACTAGGCACTCAGAAATAAAAAAGCGGAAGCGTCTGTCACTGTGCACACTCTCAAGGAAATGCGATGATTGCATTTTTTTCACAACATCTCTTACAAACAACTCTCTCTCCCAACACTATCCTCCGCTATCGCACGACACAATCAATGAAATTATATCATTTTTAAATCGAACTCAGTTTTCAGCATGCTTCTTTGAGAGATGCTCTATCGATATGAAAAATTATCGTTCATCCCCGTCCTGTAATATAAGCTCTCCTTCGTACACCATCAATTTAGGCACGACCGGTACCTCAAAATGATCTTCCTAAAACGGAGTGAATCCCGAGGATCGGCCTCAAAATCAACAACCAACAAAGGTTGGTTAGGAAAGTAAAAACTTCCAACTTGAAAAAAACGTCTTCGGCGATGTCCTTTAATGGACGATAAAGGAATCGATCCGCTAACTCCTAAAGTCATTCGTGTGGGGGTAAGTTTGGGTACGCGGAAAGCTTTTTCCAAATGGAAAAAGGCGATAAAGATTCATGCTCACGCCCAAGATCGGCCAAGGCGTGACATACATCCATTCTCGAGAAATTACATGGTATAAGAAACTTGCTGGGATCTCCAAGCTTTTCGAGAAGCTTTTTAAGTGAAAGCAATCGCCAAAGACAAATCTCTCACTCAACCCTCCAGTTCAACGGTATCTTAGCTAATTCAAACAACTTTTCCTTATTCATGAGCAAATTCTTAATCGTAGGGGCAAATCTTGGCATCAAAAGTAAAGCGTCCGCGAAGCTAATGTCGAAGCGCAAATCTTGAAAGATTTAAAAGATCTTCTCCATTTGATTCGAAGCTTTTTCACAGAACTTTTGATACATTACGTCTTGAAGGATTATGGAATATTCGGATTAGGTAAAGTTCTTATCGGAACTCGGTTCCAGAATCCGAAATGGGGTATTAAACCACGGAGGTTAGAATGTGAGCGTACTTCCTGGAAATTAATTCTTTGACATCTTTATCCGTTGTCTCATTCTCTTGGTTCTTTCCGTTACACTTATACCTTTTTGGAGAGAAGGATTCGGTATGAATCGAGGGATCCCATACATAAAAGCAACACACTTCGAGCTATTGATTCTGCACTTTCATCTCACCCTTCGGGTTTAGAATAGTATTATTCGGAAGAGTACCTGAAGTTGAGGTTTGGTTTTGGAAAAATCCACTTAACATATTTTGCAAATTATTTTGAAAGCATTTTGCGCGAGTTGTACATTATCATCAAGCGACGTTCTTGTCTCATGAGTCTTCATCGTGTTTTTGAATCTCAACTTCTATTACAAACTTCTCCTTTCACAACAATCCTATTACTGACATTAGATACTCCTTCGTCTAACCTTGAAACAAACTCGATTTGAAAAGTACTCTCTAGTGAACTTTGTATTATTAGACACATTCTGCAAACAAGAGGTCAGGTTTTGTCAAAATCCTATGAGATTTATTGTAGAAACAATTTGAAGCAAGATTGTTTTGAGCGCTTGACAAACCTTGAATTTTCCCATCTGGAAACAATTAATTTCCCGATTTCTAAAAACTTACTTGTCTCCTCCTTGACCTTAGATTCGAATTCTATACCAATCTTCTGACACCATTGTTTTGCACCGAGCAAAACCGAGGTGGTGCCATTTATGGATTATAAGATAAACACCTGTTTGAGAGGGTTTACTTGATTGTAAGTACCCGTTGCCGCACAAACACTCGATTGATTGTTATCGGTATTAGGAAAATTATAGTAAGCATGAGAGCCACCAGCAAGTAATCACATATTTCCTTAACCCTCATTAACTGGAGCGGGACAGTGACCAACTTTCTTAGAAACCAATATTTCAACTAAGGTCGAAATTTGGTCCGCAAGCTTATCAATTCTCTCATCCGTTTTACTAGAACTTTCCTTAGAAGTCGTATTCATCCTAGAAACATTTTGTTACGTGACGTGTGATCACATTTTGATCTAACGGCAACAAGAGGGTATCCAATGATTGGCAATAAATGAAGGGTGATGATCAAATCAAAGGGAGCGTGTGTAGAGGTCTAGATCCTTCTCTCCAGGCCTATAAATACAAGACCTCTCTCACTCACATCAATCATCTAGGAGTAGTATCTAGTGTAGCTTAATATAGGAGTAGTGTAAAAATAGCTTTAGCTTATTGTAATTTTCTAGCTTATTGTCATTTAAGTCTTTGTAATCTTCATTTAAAAGCCTTGTAATCTGTTTTCATTAATAAAATTTGTAGTTCACTTTTAAAACTTGTGTTTGATTATGTTTTACTTAATAAGTATGGTTTGATAAAGCTCAAAAAGCTCCTCATAAGCTCTTTTAAGCTACTTTAGTTAGTTTACACTTAGTTAAGCTCACAAAAGCTTAACTAAGCTTAATAAGACATAAATCCTCCCTTAAAAGTACCTCAACTTGTTAAGGGAAGGGAAGTCAGTAATGGAAGGACATCTAATATGACACAAGCTTATCCTAGGATAAGCTGGAGCTTGTTGATCAGCTCTTGGAGCATTTGTAAGCCTTGTTTAAGCAAAGGCTATTGATTTTAGAAAACAATCATCTTCGAACCAATTCAAGTCATTGTCCAAATAACAAACGGGGTCTTAATTTCATAAATCTTTAGGAAAACGACTCGGTAATCACTTACCGGCTTACGTAGGATATTTTTGTGTAAATTTTTACTTTAAATCTTTGCCTCAAGGATTTTTAGTAAATTTCTTTATACTTTGATATTATACGTGTATATAAATTACTACATCAAATATATACACAAAAATATTTTTGTTTCACCGAATAATCAACAAACTTAGGGTAACTCTCTTAAGTGAAACTTGCAAACGGGGGACGTAGTGGGAGCGAATCGCCTTAAAAACGTTTGTCCCTTCGGGTCGTAGTTCCGTGGAACAACCCTCCTAATAGCTTATTTCACAAAAGAGGTGCGCCTTTTTCGTAAGTGAAACAAGACGATTACTTTTTTGAATCTTAAGTTCGGGAACTTATTAATGGATATTCACAAATTCTCTAGTAAGAGAATTAAATTGCTTTGTATTTTAGTATTTAAGAAAACACAATAAAAATCAAAAAATCCGGAAGAGCAAATATTTTTGTATTTTTTATTTATTTAATAATCTTCTACATATAGTAAAAAGAAAAAGAAAAATATTGTTTACTTTTTTTTATTATTTTTTTTTTGATTTTTTTAAAAGACGTAACTTTCGAAGACGAAAGGTTCTCCAAATCACGATCGACAAATTCAAACGAGAGAATCTTTAACACAATTCCTCGGCAACGGCGCCAAAAAATTGATTGTACAATTTTATACGTATAATATAAAAGTATTGAACTTCCAAAATTACCCTTGAGGACAAAGGTAATATGAAAATTCACACGAAAATATCGTACGTTAACCGGTAAGTGTTCACCGGGTCGTTTATACCCCAAGAATTGTGAAATTGAAACTCCGTTTTTTATTTGGACAATGATTTGAATTGATTTTGAAGATTTTGAATTGGTTTTCTAATTCTACAATTAAAAACACATAAAACATTCAAAGGAAAACAATTAAGCACAAAAATGATAACAGGAATTAAAGAAACGCGACAATTAAAACCTAAATTATCTAAAATTAAACCTAAAATGATTTTTTAACTTTTCCTAATCCTAATTACTAACTTGTAAGAAAAAGCTAAGGAAATCCTAAACCGATAGTGCTTAAAGTTAAAAACGAAGAAAACGAGAACGGAAATCAAATCCCGTTCTTTAAAAAATGAATTTCTTAAATTTTAACCCTACGAAAGTAAATTTAAATCCTAAGCCTAAAATATGATAAAAGAAAATTTTATAAAAAAATTATTTTTTTTGATTATTTTTCTATTTTTTATAATTTTTTAAAAGTTTTTAATAAAGAAAAATGATTTAAAATTAGTTAATTTAACTCTAAAAATCACAAAATGTATAAAAATGAAAGACTAATTTAACAAAATTAACACCTAAAAATAAACTGGCCAAATAAGCCCTAAAAAGCTAGAAATAAGCTACGGCTTATTATGAAAAATAAGAAAACTAAATGGGTTTAAAAGGCTAGTGTAGGGCTATCATAACAGATAGCCCTACTGGTGCTGGTGGTTTGAGTGTGTGTATGCTAGGACGTGTGTGTGTGAAAGGTTAGGTCATGGGTTCGAATCTCATGGCCTAGCTTTTTGTATTTTTTTTTTCTTTTTTCAAATTTTTTTAAAAACAAAGTTGTAAAATAGATGAAAATAAACAAATTTTTCAAAAGGAACTTTTTATGAAAACAACTAAATAAGCTGGAAAAAGGCTTAAAATGAGACAGAATTGACTTCACATTTATATTGGCTTTTTGACTAACTCAAGGAAACACATAAGCTAAAATAAGCCAACACCTAAGCAAATTAAGCTACTACTATTCTAAAATTAACCTAATAAGTAAGTTGAAACAAGATTTGAGCAAAAATAATAAGCATTAAGCTGAGAATCATGAAAAATCTTTTGATACAACTCTGCATACCAAAACAGACAAACAGCAAACTTTGAGCTTAACTATAAGCACTCACAACGATCTTATGACAAAAATGTATTATACTACCAAGAAAGCCTGGCTTATAAGCTACTTGAAACAACAAACAAAAAGTATTTTGAAATTCAGATGAGCAAAGAAAAAGCTAGATGAAAAAGCTGATGCAGACAGAGAACTATATTTTTGGTTTTTTAACTTTGTATGAAAATGACATATAACAAACTTGCAGATTAAAAACAGATAATCTAAAAAACTAATTAAGCTAAAATAAGCCCTAATCTTGATAGATTGACCTAAATTCTACTTGTAAACCAAATTTTAAGTCCTAAGTCTAACTTTTACCCTCTGAAACTTAAACTTGAAAATGGTTGTTTGGCTTTTTAACTATGTTGATGCAATTGACACTTTGTAGTCAAAACTTAAAACCAAAGTCATGCTAAGTCTTGTATTCTACACTTTAAAAACACCAAATTAAATGCGAAATGAGTGACAAATTCAACTTGAGCAAGCTTGAGCTTAAAATCCTTATACAACTAAATTTATTCTAACAGATTCTAAACACTACTTATAAACTTTGATTAAAACTGACTGAAACTAACACAGACCTTAAATCAAGATCTAAAACTAAAATATGAAAGATCCAAACTAACTAAAGTGGTAAGAACCACTACCAGTACTAACTTGTGGTTAGTATTGGTTTTGATTCAAACACCCCTTTAAGAAATTTGGTTTCATATTTAGCTTAAGAAAATGAGAGTTAAGGCTTAACATACTAAGACCAGATAACAACAAGCTTATAACTCACCTTATTAACAGATTTAAGCTACTAAATAAGCAGAATCTATAAGCTAACAAGTAATGCTACTATTTTTGGTTTTTTCAAATTGTTTTATAACTATAACTTGCAAACTGAAGTTTAATCTAACAAATGATTATAACAGCCATTAAACAACTATAATAAGCAGGATTAAGTATATTTAAACTCTAATAAGCAAACAATAAGCAGGTTTAAACTAAATAGCACAATATAGCTAGAAAATTAAAATAACAGCAAGATATTAAGAGAAAGAAAAGAGAATAGTATCTCCACCTCAGCTAAACAGAGGTGAATGCTTACTTTAGAGCTTATAAAAGCAGCTTAAGCTTAATCTAAAATCCTAGTCTAATCCTAACTTCTAACCCTCAAAAACTATTACCAGCTTGAATACTATAAGCAGTCATCCAATTCCATTAGTATTCAAGCTTATTTGAGAGATTTTATGTAGCTTATGAGTAATTTGAGCTTATGAAACAATAAATAAGAGCTTTTAAACCATGAGTTCATAATAAGTAAAAGCAGAAATTGTAAACGAAACCAAGAGTAAACTAAATTTTTATTGATTTAAAGGCTGAGTACAAACTTAAAAATGAGATTACATAAACTGAAAATAGAATTAAAAATTATATTAAGCTGAAAATTACATAAGCTAAATTTAAAAGCTACCCTAAAGCTACATAAAAACTAGATAAGAACAACGATGACTGTGAGTGAGTGAGCTCCTTTATTTATAGGGCAAGAGGGAAGCCTCTAGGCCTTGGACGCTCCTCTTTGCAGCTTCTAATCTTGGCCCTTCAATTTCTCTAATCATTGGATGCTGATTTGTGGCCCTTAGATCAAAATGTGAGCACACAAACCAAAAGTCAGCTACACGGATTGCCAGCGTGGCAATCCCGTTTGTTTGGAGCCGTGTGCTTCTTTTGTACTAAATTCAGTGCAAATTCCTTCCTTTTGTGTGTTTCTTTGTAAATTACGTGTCCTTCCTTGTGTAAGAATAAGCCAATCATAGCTTTTGAGTAACGTTTTGGCTGCTGAGCTGGAACATAGTACTAAGCATCTTTTGTGGCCACGTTGGACGAGTATGGGAGTGGGTTAATTGCTCTTTAATTGAGTTAATTTGAGGATGGTAAATTGGTAGGATAATGAACAGTAAAACTAAAACTCGCGCCATTTCTTTTTATTCATTTTGTTTGACTGAGGGAATTTGGGGCGTTGACTTGGATTAATAAAAGGGTTTGGGCTGGTTTAAATATGGGCTTGGGTAAAAGGGTTTGGTTAAGTAGATAACGACCGTTAGTCTTTTTAATATAAAAGGACTAAAGGTGTTATTGTTTTAAGGACCATAGGTGAAATGTTTTAACATACAAGGGTTGTTTTGGAATTTTCAAGGTTTTGTCATTTTGTGGTTGACCAAAGCTTGACCATGGTTGACTTTTGTTGACCATTGATTATACTTTCCCGTCTCTTGTGTACTCGTTCCGTCTCGTGTTCGTTTTTGCCTGATTTTGGCTCTTTTCTTGTGATATTTGCAATATCCGTACCTACACATTCATAAAAGACAAAGTACACATATACAAGCATAATTATACACATTTTCATCTTTTTAGGGTCATTTTAGGTAAAAAAAAATGGATATGTGATTTCTCACATATCAAGCTGCTATGGGTGAATCTGCTCTATTGAAGAGAAAGCATGATGATCAAGACAAAGACCCTTCAGCTGGATCAAACCCGGGAACGAAGACCAAAAGGAGAAGAACCAGAGAGTCTGGGTCATCTAAGAAGTCATCTACCTCAAAAGACACATCCCAAGGTAACTCACCTCCTAAAACCTCAAAATTTGATAAATCTATGCATGCAGAAGAGAGAGTGGTTGAACCCACAGAAGAGGTGACAATGGATAATGCTATTGAAAATGTGATTAATGATGTTGATCAACCACAAGATGATTCCAAACCAAAGACGGACAGTGCTCCAAAGCATGACTCGTTCAAACAACCTCCACGTCCTCCTACTCCAGATCCATAGTGGAACAAGTGTCAAGTCATTGATGATCAGCCTGAACAGCCCTGGTTCAATAATATGTTATCTGCTCAAGAGGATCCACTCACATTTGACGAACTCATGGCCACTCCTATTGACTTCGCCAACTTTAAAAAGAATCGTCTCAAGCTAGACAAGATTACTAAAGCAGGCTTGGTTAGACCTGTCTACAATCTTCTGAAGGGCACCTGCCAAAGCAGCATTGAGCTTGAATACAATATGAAAGAGTGTTTTAAAGCTCTGAGTGACAGACTCGACTGGGAGAACACTGAAGGTGATCGATGCCCATTTGACTTGAGCAAACCTCTTCCTCTGAAAGGTCGTCCAGGTTATCTAACCATAGTTGTAGAATACTTCTTTAACAACGATCTGAAATACTTGAAATCCACAGATTCAGAATGGAAGCATACTATGTTAATTACAAAGACAAAGGCTGCTAGGTATGAGTTAGTGGTTATACAAGACATGATCCCGAAGCAATGGAGTACTACCACAGTGGGTTATGATAGAGATGATGAATGTGGAACTAAGCACTGGGGACCCAAGCGTAAATTATTCTACAGATCTCAGCTCAATAGATTCTCAAAACATGATGTCTTCTCTCATCAAAATATTCTGAGTGTGATTAGTGTGAAGGTCGAAAAACTTCATGGTTACGGTTATTTAGAAGAAATTATGGTGAGAAGTGTTGATAGACAAAAGAACAAGTTCAAAGAAGGTGACTTCGTCAATCTACACTTGAATGACATTGAGGACATGCTACTTCTTGTTGTTCAACACAAGCTATTCCATCTCAATGGTGAAGTGATTATTGACTTAGTAGTGGCACTGCGTATGTTCACCAGAAGTCTCGTCATCAAGAAGAGAGATGAAGACGTCCAATTGGGTGTGGAAAGTTACCAGAAGAAGCTCAACATCACAAAACCTCAAATTTACTTTCCTGAAATTGCTGCCAAAGAACCGTACACACCATCATTTGAACCACCAGGAGTTGTTTATGAAGACTTAAGCCACTGAAAGAGACTAATGCGAGCTGATGAGCTCTACAAGTTCTCGGGTGGAACGCTCAAGAAAGTTTGTGACACGCTTCACCACAGGCTACGCAATTTTTGACTTGGCTACAACAAAGACATGCCCAGAAGAAAATGGTCAGACTCGGATAAGAGGCGATCAAGCATCATGGTAGATTTGATCGATAAGCAGATGCTGGAGAGGCGGATCCTTGGGAATTTAGAAAGATTGGTGGGTGCAAGGGAACTTGAGATGGACTACAAGCTGATGCAGATGACAGTATGATTTTGTCATACTTTGTCTTCTTTCATAACAGGTCCAATCTCATTATCTAACAGTTTTCAAAAATATTTGAATCAATTGATATTTAAAATATTAAGAGATTTGACATTTTTGATTAGGGGAGAAAATGTGATTAAAATATGCAACTTGTAATAAGTGATCAGTAAAGACTTAAGTGCGGTCTCCTCCCTCTCTATGCTAAACAATTTCAGTTATCAATGCATGTGTTGAGGGGGAGCATTTCTGAAAAGTAAAATCTATAGAGGTACAAATGTTTTGGTATATATCACAAGTACCTTGATTAAGTTTTTCCAAAATGGTTTTAAGGCAGTGAGAACAATACCAAAAGACCGACCACGTACTTAATTTTATCAGAGTTATAAGGTGGTTAAGTATAGGTATTTGTTCCCATGATCCAGCCAAAACTGGAGGGATCTACCCAGGGACATTCCATTAGATAGAATAGAAGTCCTTAGGTATGATACAAAAGGAGTAAAAATGAGAAAAGGGGAAAATGCCGACAAAGACAGAGATAGTACTAAAACAAACCCAACAAGGTGCTAGTGATGAAGTCTTGGTAAGCATTGAAGGGGTTGAAGAATTAAAAAGAAATGTAAGGATAAAGGGTATAAAGAAAGAAGCCCTCCATACACTTAGGCAGAAACCGGGTCAATACATATGCTATCAGAAATACTAAGTTGTTGTCTGGTATTGAAAATAGACATCATAGACCCAGTGATGCAAAGAAAAACCCTCCCTAGCCACTCAAGGTCTCTCAAAAGAAACTTGTTTCATTTCTCACGGAGATTATACACATTTCTATCAACTTTCTCACTTTGAGTTAGTTGGTATTGAAAAGGTGGCAGTCTGCTCCAGCCTCTGATTACCAAAACCAAAGTGCACTATCGACTCTAGAGCCATAAAAGAGATCATCCATAAATCTCATTAGGGCACTAATCCAATATATGCTTGTTTTTCATACACTGTGAAAAAATAAGAAACATCTTAATAGTCCTAAGCATTATCCGTGTGATATTGCTAGAACATCAGAGTGATACTTAAGTATCACAGTGATGATGGAAATCCTTCTAGAGCCAGCATCAAACAAGCTCTGCGGTAGGTGACTTGTGAGATCCTATATGGATCAAGATTGTGACACTGGATATCAATTCGATCCGGACTATGAATTGATTGTTGACGAATTTTGAAATGCATAAAACTCTCAATGTGTTGCAAAACCACTTTAGCAAGTGACACATCGATTAATTTTCAAATCAATTTTCTATTCAATCGGTGAGGTAGTGACTCACTGGTTCACTCATACCGTGTTGTCGGCTTTGAGACGCTCCGGTAATGAGAACGGCTAGTGCAACTGCGAAACCCTGTCAAGGAGTTTCTTTTAAACCGTGGTTAATAGGGAACCATGGTTATTGCAACCATATTCCACGAAGTGACAAAGACACTTTCGTCTATATATGTGTATTATCACTAACCTAAACCTGCAGGTATTCCCGATGGTGGCAGCAGTTGGCCCAAGACAAGTCAGATTCATAGCCACATGCTTATACCCGACCAACATATGTAAAGACAATATGAAAGCTCAAGTACATGTTTCAAAAGACTTCCGCTACTCTGATACTACACGTCTTCCGTGAAATGACGAAGTGTTAAAGTTAAAGAATTTCAAGAAAGATGAATATACAAGCTTTCAAGACAAAGAAAGGTATGAGCATGCTGGTCCGAAGGTCAGAAGATCACAAGAGGGTAAAAGATTACAAGATGATGAAAAGAGATGATGTTTGGCTGATGATCTCAAGAAGCTCAAGATCACATACAAGTCAAGCTAAAGAAACAAGCTCAAGCCTAAAGTCAAAAGATCACTACACATGTCACAAGACAAAGATAAAGATTCAAGACTACGAGCAAGATGGCTAATCTTAAATTTTTGTACAATAGAGTGATATCCCTTAGGGGGAGATTGTTAGAAATACGAAAAAGTCTCGGTCACTCCTTATATGTATTTCATAGCTCGTAGTTAAGTGGTTAGCAAACATTGTGTAAAAGTAAGCTAGCCGGGCCAAGTCCATGGCACTAAAGTCCCATGGACGCCCCATTGTAAGGATATAAATACCCTCTCCTTCCATGGAGAGGGTGTTGGTTCATTTCACAAGCTAATACATTACATGTTTCTTTCTCTCACTAGATTTGGTCCAACCACTTTCTCTCTCTAGATTTCTCTCTTTCCTTTCAAAGATTGTTGTATGATTTGATATTCTACAAAGAGTTTGATGTAGAGTTTGTATATCTTTGTCCTAATGTGGTTGAGTCTTGGCTTAGCAACGCCTTATACATGTATTCTTGTGAATGATTGACTTGCCACTAGTAAATTCCCTAAATATCCTCCAACCGTGTTTTCCTTTACCCTACACCTATACATCACAACCCTTTAAAGACCTCTTTGATAGTAATTCTTATGTGCTTACGCCAATGCGGTGGAGGTTTGATCCTTTATCAAGCCTATGGTAATTTATATGATATGACAGGTAATGAGTGTTATTTTCTCGTTTCCCATTTTGTTATAATTCATTATACACCCGAGAGAAAGAGAGAGTCCAAACACTTATGTGAGGTGCTAGTATATAATTTTCGTTCTTTTAATTACGAGGTCTAATTGGTTGTGCTGTAAATTATCTTTATTGAGTAAGTCAAACGCCCCCGATATTGCTATTGATTAGGTAGAAAAGCTCATTTGCTTAAGGAAAAACAAATCTCAAATGTAGGGGTATTTGATGAGGTGTCATTTTATACACTTTTTCAAGGTCATTTAACCCCCTAAATCATGCAAATATGCTCAAAATACGTGCTTAATTGTTTCTTTTTATGGTTTTAGCACATGAATGACATTTGAAGGAAATACACATGACTTTGACTCAATTTAGGAAGAAACAGACAAGAATTTAACTCTACACGAAAATTGATATCAAAAGGGCATAAAGTGCATGGAGACGGCGTCACGATTCCTTGTGACGGCGTCAAAGGGCTCAAGCGACGACGTCAGAGATTTTGGTAACGGCGTCTGAAGTAGCCGACTTAAAGAAGCCCATAGAAGATTCAGCGGGTTGACGGCGTCGCAATAAACAAGCAACGCCGTCACGACTAATTTCATATATATACAACCTTAGTTTTTAGGGTTTAAGTGTGGAATTCGTGGGTAATACTTAGGGAACTACTTGGTGCGTTATTGCAGATGTTTTTAGGGTTTTATAACCCCTTTGTATCCACCATTACTCCATGTTTAATTAAAGTGAAATTCTTTTATCCCTTTAATCCTTTGATATGTCTATGTATTGTTTGATTAATCGTTCTTCGCTTTCAATTAAGATGTTAGGCTAAATTTATTAGTGTTTGCTTATGATTGCATGAAACTTGGTTTGTGATTCCTTTTACTATTGCTTCTTGTTGGTGGTGTGCACGTTAGGCTCTAGAAAACTAGCTTCTTTATTGATTGCGAAGATGTCTAGGAAAACGTGATTGTGTAGAAAGGATACCATCGCAATAGTCTTCATACTACCTTGCCCTAGTATGGTTGATCACCTTTTAAGTGTTTGAATGCGTGTAATATAATCTTAGGAGCCTTGTAATAGTCTTCATACTACCTTACTTGTGTGTTGTCTTAACGGAATATTGCATAGAAAGTGGGTTCGTGTAATTCGCTTGTGAATTAGGAAATACTTACACATTACATCGCAAGGGTGATGGGCAATAGGATTAGAAAGAGCAAACTAAGGAGTAGTGCATGATTAAGTGAGCACATTTGTTTACCTATACAAGTTTCTCCATTAGTTTAGATTAAATTAGAATTAGATTAGTAGTTTAATTAGTTTAAATCAAAACCCCTTCAAAACCCGAGATTTTTACTTGTTTTCATAAATTATAAAAATACAAAAATAATCTTCTCTCAACCCTTAGATCTTAGTGACATTCGATTCGAGCCTACCAAACTATTTTCCTAGAGAACGATAACAATTCTCGAGTCTTGCCTATACTACACTGCAACGATTAAATACACTGCCTAGAGGATTGTAAAACTTTGATGTTACAATCCACGCACATCACAGCTTCAACTTCATTAAATGTTATATAGTATAATAATTTTATGTATTAAAAATTTCATTAAAAAACTTAATACATTATGGATGCTCTAAAAATATGTACTTCTCTTGATTTTTTGTTAACATGTCACAATATAATATAACTTAATATAAATCACACACATTCGATCCGTAAATGATTCTTTAATCTTTATCAACATAAATAGGATTAGTGGGGATGATATATTTGTTTAATTAGAACTTCCAACATGACACTTTCAAGAGCCTTTACCACTTTTTGATTGCACTTCACATGCCTGAATGGCTTTCGGAACAAACATTTACATTCAAATGGGTCAACCTCTTTTCCTTGATTTTAGTATTTCAAAATTCCATAATGCTTACCACTCCCATGTTATACTCTTAATTCGACCACAAAAATAAAAAAGAAAATAATAAATCGACTTACTCATCCTCCTACCTTTATAAAATTTCAGATGCATTCAGAAGTGGCTTAAGGATAAAGATATTAAAGCCAACGCTTTAGGCTCCCGAATATTTAAGACCCCTGATTTTTTAACGTCATTTTTAAATATATATCTGGTCACATATCTCCATACGTTTAAGTCTTTATTTGAGTTTAATAAAACACGACTAAATTCATCTTTTTATTATTACAAAATGATGAATTGAGCTCATTTAGTGTTACAAATTCTAATGACTTTAAGTTTAACCAATACTGTAAAAAAAATAAACGTTTCAAGAATCACTGACGAATAATGTCCTAATGAATGAAGAAGAATAAGCTATTTTTCAACGAACAAACATGAAAAGGCCAATGTCTAATTGGTTAAGTCATATTAGTCCGTTTGTTCGGTTACACCTAAATTAATGAACACACACGAGCTTTGTTCGTGTTGGTTCGGTTCTTTAGTCTTTTGGATTATCATAAAGCTGTGTTGCAAAAATCGGTCTAGGCGGCCGATTAATCGGCGCCTAGACGCTAGGTGGGGATTAACCGCATTGATTTTTACTAATCGGCCTTATTGATCGGTTTGGTAAAAAAAATCGGTCAACATACCTATTAATCGGCTAAAAATCGGCCAAATCAGGCATAAATCGGTCAAATTGACCAAAAATCGGCTAAATCGGCTAACTCGGTTACGGATAGAAATCGGCCAAATCAGACAAAAATGGGCTAAACGGGAATATATTTTCAAAATTTTATATATAAAAGTCCAATCCGATTAATCCCCGTCTAACTGATTAATCGCTAGGCGGTACCCGGCCGCACAGCTAGCGCCTAGCGATTTTTGCAACCTTGTCATAAAGAGAAGTTTGGGTTTTCTCTTTCCTATAATATTTGTGTATATATTCAATAAACTTTTAGCTTCTGACTGTGTTTTTGGTTTAATAATTGGATGTTCTATTAAGGGTAAAAGTCATATAATAACCACATACTTTTAAATTTTTGTCGACTTGAACATTTTACTTTTTTATTACAAAGGCAACCACGTACCTTTAAATTTACTCACGGCTTGAAACACATTATATACTGTTATACATGGTTTTATACACGCTTTTAGACATCAACTAACAATATATAATGTGTTTCAAGTCGTGAATAAATTTGAACGTACGTGAGTGTCCTTGGTAATAAAAAAGTAAAAGGCTCAAGTAGGCAAAATTTTGAAAGTACGTGGTTATTATATGGCTCTTAATTACCCTTACTTAACCGAAAAACTAATGTTAAGAAAAAAAATGAAACATCTGGAAAAGCCTCATTTTCAAATTTCACTTAAGGCCTTCACAAGGCTTGAGCCGCCTCTAGATGCGTACATTTAGTAATTTGGTAAACACTGACAATACTTTACGTATTATCACATTAAACTCATTATGCTCTATGAGCGTGAATAATATTTGTTCTACATACTGAAAATGGCTCCATCTGGTGTTTAGTGACGTGAAAAGTATAAATCTTTTTTTTGGCAAAGCGTTTCCCCGGTAAATGTATTACTCCAAAAAACGTTTAAGTACAAAGGATGTAGGTGAAGTCCTACATCACAGCCCGTTACATGGGCAAACAAGAACACAACATTTGTGCTTGAACCAAAAAACAAAACAAAACCACATAAGATTGACAAACCAATCTCATGAAACAACTACCTCTAGACAAACACCACAAAACCTAAGAACCAAAATAAAGGATTTCATTGACTCATAAGAAATGCGAAACAAAACCATAGATACCATCAACCATGTTTGCTAAGAACATTCTCATGCTCCTCTTCCTTCACCACCGGATCCATGTTTGCAAACCCATCCCTGTCAAAGTAATGAACTTCCATTTCAGGAAAGAAAGTTAAGTTTCTCTCCGCTCTCATACCATACCAAATACCAGTCTTCCTAAGAGGATCCTCCAACTTCTTCCTTGTATCATAAACCAATTCATCCATATATATACCATTATCTTCCTTAAGAGTAGAAAACGGATTAGAAACAGGAATATTAGACTTCGACTTCACAACCGGTCTATAGGAGCCACTAGTAGATTTATTAAAAGTTTCACTATTTTTTTCTTGAAAACTAGACGTTCATAGTTTTTCAACCATATATAACACTTTATATTTCGAATTGAAAATTAGTGCAGTTAATTGTTGAAAGTTGCATAAAACACATAAAATCACATGTGACTTTTACCACACGTTATCTCAATCATATGTGATTTTTACCACATGTGATTTTTCAAATTTGATTATAAAAGTTTCATATATGGAGTGCTATAATCTATAATTTAAATACAATGTATGACATATTTTTGGGAAGCCATGAATGTGTGTGTGCTATTGCAAAAAAACAAGAAAAGTCTTTGATTGATAGACAAATACTTATGTCATTTTAGTGCAGATGTTTGCCAAAGATATTTTATTTTTAAAAAAGAGGTGAAAAATGAGTTTTTTTATTTTTGATGAAAAAATGAGTGGCCAGAATTGATTCATTGGGTCTATGACAAATGTTGGGTCTACATTGATCTTAACTCGCAGATGTTTAGTGTTCGAATTTCAATATTAGTGTTAAATCACATGTAATATGTCATGCGAATTTCAATACATGAAATAAAACGTGAAAAAAAAACAAAAAAATAGTTTATAAGAAATATATAAAAGTGCTCGTTTATAGAAAGAGAATTAAATGCTCGACGTGACGGTATAATTTGTTTTGTTTAACGATTCACGGTTCATAAGATACATAAATTATAAAAAATGAGTGTAATTGAATTTTTAATTTAGGGATAATTGTATTTAAATGTATCCAACTTGCCACTTTTTTGTAGTTATTTGTAGCGTACTATATTTTTGCAAATCCGTGTAGCCAACTTATGAATTCGGTTTTGTTCCTATACTTAGTGACCTGCAAACCCATTGATGTCTACGTGGAGCACGTTACTGTACATATCATATCCATGTGTTTTTTTTTCTTTTTTACATTTTTATTCCTCTTTTTTAGATAAAAAAAACAATAACCCTTTTCTTCCCCAAACCCTTATAATTACTTCTTCAACCTTTCTTTCCAAAACACACGTCTTCTGCAAACCTGTTGATTTGTGATATTTAGATTATTCTTTTATTCTCCTTGATACAGAGAGTTTATAGAGATGAACATAAAAATAAAAATGTGTTTAGGTCATTGTTCAAAAAGCAATGATATGATAAAGCATATCATGAAGCCTTAACTTTTTCATGTTATTAATATTGTTATTCTTTTTCAATGCAACATATGACTTGAGATAATTCATTATTCATGTTTTGGATACTTAGTTTTCCTCATACCTATTTCCATTTACTGGATTGGAGTGACCCAATGAGACACAAATTTTTATGTTATATTACTTAATTTTGTACTTCAAAGTAGCCTTGATTTTTTTTTGTTACGCCCGTATGATGATGCTTAGAATGAAATTAGCTGATAATGTATCTTTTACAAAGGTTAGTTAAGTTCAACAAGTGAGCAAATCACCCGTATTCAAAAAATTTGATATAGCGACTTATGAATTTTCGGTTTTGTTCTATTATAGTGACTGCAAAACCATTGTTGTCTACGTGGAGCACGTTACTATAATATTATTATCATGTGTTTTTTTTACTTTTTTACATTTTTATTCTCTTTTTTAGATAAAAAAATCAATAACCTTTTCTTCCCCAATCCATTTTATAACTTACATTCAACCTTTTCTTTCCAAAACACACGTCAACCTGTTGATTTGTGATATTTAGATTATTCTTTTAGTCTACTTGATTATACAGAGAGTTTATAGACGATGAACTTAAAATAAAAAATATGTTTAGGTCATTGTTTCAAAAAGCAATGACTTGATATGAGCATATCATGACTGGACTTAACATTTTCATGTTATTAATATTGTTATTCTTTTTCCAATGACAACATAGGACCTTCAGAGATAATTCATTATTCATGTTTGAGTAGTATGTTTTCCTAATACCTATTTAATTTACTGGATTGGAGTGACCCAATGAGGACACAAATTTTTATGATTATTACTTATTTTGTAATTTCAAAGTAGCCTTGATTTTTTTTTGTTACGCCCGTATGATGATGCTTAGAATGAAATTAGCTGATAATGTATCTTTTACAAAGGTTAGTTAAGTTCAACAAGTGAGCAAATCACCCGTATTCAAAAAATTTGATATAGCGAATGGTGATGGTTGCAGGTGAAGAGAGGTGAATGGTTGTGGTGGTCGTTGTTATTGTGGAGGTAGCATGTGAAGGGTGGTTTTTTTTTTTGAACGGCGGATTTTATTGAAACAAAAAGACTAGCAAGAAGCTAGAAATTACAAAGTAACAAGATGCGGGTTTTTAAGCCAATCTACCTAACTAAAAGACTTTTTACATCTATGATTACACCAAATGAAGGATCGGGGTGGACTACTCCTCAAATTAAGCGCCTTCGAAGGAAAAGCCGAACCAAAAAATGCTTTGTTCGGAAATTCCAAATGTACCTCCACTAAGCCATAACAAACGCACTTCGAACATTTCTTTATGTTTAGAAATGAAGACGGGATACTCAACATCCATTCTAACCATTCATTCATAAGGGGAAAAACTATCACGAAATCAATCTCTCACCAAAGCAAAACCTTACGAAATATCTCTCTAGATATAGGGCAAGTAAAGAAAATATGGCTAGATGATTCCAATTATTTTTCGAATGTGAAGGGTGGTTGTATCTGGTTGTTGTGGTGGTGAAGAGGGTGAAGGTGGACTGTTCATGCTGCATCATTTGGTATTTGGGCTTTCTCAAAAGCTGCATCTTTTACTGACCAGATTCTGCAAATGCCAAATTAAAAAAACTACTAATAAAAGCCTAACCTTCAGAGTATTGGGTACAGTTAGTGTCATGGCTTCAAGCTGTAAGCAAAAGTGGTGCAACCTTAGCACTTTTTCCATGGCACCAGTTTATTAAATGACACAAAAACACCTCATCCCTCGTACAAAACTGGTGCCATAAGCAAAATTAGTCTCATGGGTCCACACATACCTACTAAAACACAAATACAACACAAAAAGATAAAAAAAAAAGAAAGCCATGACGTGGGCCAGTGTTCTTGGCACGAGGGGTGATGGCACGAGAAGCAGTATGGTCTTTAGCGCCATAAGATGGGCTTTGAAGCCATTGTGTCACTGTACCGAATGGTCTCGTGGACACCTTATACATGAATAAAAAATAACATTGACAAAAATATGCATATCTCCATCGCACCCCCTTGGGATTAGCTTGATTGGTTGAAATGTTTAAAGCTTCCTTCAATCATTTCACTACCTCATGAATGTGGACCATCATGGAAAGTATTTCCAAGCACGAATAGTTGCATAAATTATCAATAAAAGCTTTACTCATTTTTGATCTTTTGCATTATATCTCTATAGCAAGAAGGATCCAGGTTGAGCAATGGGGTTCCCATGCCTACACAAAATCAAGGCAAAATGGATATGAACTATAAAAAAGTATGTATCTAGCATAGTGACTTCTAAAAAAAGTTTAAAAAATGATGAATGACGTATATCGATTTTCAACCTCTCTTGGTTATTGATTTCCATGTAAATGAAACAAAGGTGTTCATCTTGATTTAAAAAAGTTAAAATGGCTATTGAAAATAAACATGTGATATCTATTATATATAAAGATTGGGTCTCCTTCATTAAATTGGAGGCTTCAAGAAGAGTACCCCTAGCTTATATTTGTGTACCCGAAAGTCTGAATTTAAGTCCTTCATATAAGCATGTGCATTGAGTACGTGTACAAAACAATATGAGTTAAATTCTTGAATAGCATTACAAAAGCATCTGCAGTGAGTTTGTGTACAAAAGAATATGAATTAAATTCCTTGAATAGCATCTGCATGAGTACCCTAAGCTTCTTCAGTCAGTACCCCCACCTTCATTATGAAGTATAACATCATAAGGTTTTGTAACAGCCACTATCCCATAACCGACCATTAAATGCAATGGGATGCAAGAAGGTTTTGCAAATAACTACCCTGCTGCAAGGGGATATGAGAAGTTGCCAATTATACCTGTGTTGATGATTATAAATTGGTGAGGAAGGATTTAGTATGCCCAGATATCCTAATCTATCTTCTCATCATGTCTCACAAAGCTACATCAGCAAAGATAAGCATCTCTAGTGAGGCAACATCACCTGATAACCACATGTCTGCAGTCGACCAAAGACTGACCTTGGATGAATCTGCATCAGTGAAGGAAGTCAAGTCAGACTCACCTTTATTTTTGGATGAGCTACAGGTTGGTGTGACCGGGATAATTTTTGTGATGCTATGTAGAATTTGAGATGTAAGTGCTATAACAGGCCGGTATTTGAGTACCGATATGGTTGTTTCTGATGCGTGTGTAAGCCATGATTTCCAATATTTCAGTTTAAAAAGTTAACATGCTATTCTAATTGTCCTAAATGTTAAGACATTTTACTTGCAGGGTAATACCATCTATTGCAGTGCACGGTCTAATGTTGCGCATAATTTTATAAAGCTAAAAGAGGGGGTCATATACTGTATAAAAAACTTTGTGGTTCACCCAAATAAAGAGGAGTACCGTATTAGAAAAGATGATGCATTCATGCTGGAGTTCAATGGGGCTACAAGCGATAGAAAATCTTTGGCCAAATGTGTTGGATTTGTGAGACATCCTTTTCAATTAGTCAAACTTGATAGCATGGAATTGACAAATAACAAATACATGATTGGTAATATTTACTGCATTTGGGGAACATTATGATATAATAGTTAGTTGCATATTTTACCCATCAACCTGTCCTGATCATGGAAGCAAAATATTACAGATGTTGTTAGATACATCGCTAATGTTGGAAGATCCATTCAACAACGAACAGGATCTAGAACCCTGGACTTCTACCTGGCCAATGAAAGGTAACTGTCATTTTTAATCGTTATTACATTGATAGCATTCAGGTATTTCAGAGCTCATTTAATATGCTAGACTATGCGCAGGGGTCAGATGCTTAGAGTCACACTATGGGGGGGGGGGGGTTGGGAGATACACTGATTGAAAAGAAGACTAAAGATGTCGGCCAGTGTGCAATAATTTTGACAGCAATGAATGTTAAAACTTATAACAGTAAGCCCATGTCAACTTTAAGTTTTATGAACATTGTTTATGAAGTGCACGTTATTTAAAATTTTCTATTTGCCATACCAGATAAGTTGTACCTGTCAAGCAGTTCATCCACTTAGATCTTTGATGATCTGAATATCCTGGCATTAAAAGAACTCAGGTCTGAAATCAGGTAAGGAGGGCAGAGCATGACATAGTCGGTTGGCACCTTATTTTGTAACTTTATATGGCTTATAATTAACCCCGTTATGTTTTGTAGGGTTATGGACCAGACCAAACAGATTACGCCAGTGGACTTTGGTCAGCCAAGGGCAGGCACTCTTGAAAACCTCCTGCTGTGGGCGCGCAACCGCCGAAATGAAGTATGCTAGATAAGCTCCGACCAAACATATTTGCCCTCTTACCCAACTGTATTCCATTTCTAAAGTGTTACCGTGTGCAGTCTGTAGCTTTTATTTGCCAAGTGTGGATCGACAATATTAGGGCGCGGAATGGCTGGAACTTCCCAACGCGTGGCGGGGAAAATTATAAGAAAGGAGTTGGCAGAAAGCTCGAGGGATGGTGGTGTGATGCCTGCGAGAAAGCAGTAGAGTATCCCGTGCTGAGGTAATGCTTGGTATTCTAACATCACCATGTTAATTTAAAGGCCACCCTGGATGATGTTGACCATCACACATGATTATCTCAATTGACAGGTACCGGTTAGAGTTAGGGATTTCCAATGCGACAGCGCATGTGGTGGTGGTTATGTTCGATGAGACGGCGTTTGAGTTGGTTAAGTGCTCAGCCGACTCACTTGCGCAGTCCGATGAAGAGGTAAATCTTTGACAGTTATATGCATTTTCACCGTTTAGTCCAGTCTTGCAGATGCTTTTAACAAGCAGTTTACAGTATTTAGATGACACATCGGGTTTGCCGGCCGCGCTGGCAAATATCATAGGCACTACTCACACCTTGGAATTGAAATCTCATACGTACTATGAACATGGAACCTTCAAAAGCTTCACCTGTTGGAACCTAATTCCCCCATAGGTAGTTGTGGAGAGTGCAGGTTCAAGCACTATAGATGTAGTACGTGATACTCCAGGGTCTTTCGAAAAGAGATTATGCAAACAACCAGTCTTGGCAACTCCTTTGAAAGTATGCGAGGGGAAAACACCCATAAGGTTGGTCCTAAATCAAACAACTACAATTGTATACCTTGAAAGTTGAAAGCTTTTTATCAGGCACTAGCAATTGTATACCTTGAAAGCTGAAAGCTTTTTATCAGGCACTATGTTTTTAGTTTGACATATGTAACCAGTTTGGTTTCATGACCTTATTTCAGCCAAGAGCTTGAAGATTCGGATGCAGATTCGTTGCCAATTCAAGCTGGGCGGAAGAAAAAGCAACGTGTGTCGCAATCTGAGTAAGCAGAGCGGGTCCCAGAGACTACATAAGCAATGAGAAAGCCGTTAGGATTATGTGGAATAAAAAACAGTGTAGTTCAATGCGTTGAGCATTACAACACTTTTGTTTGTTTTTAAAATTCTATGGATTTAATGCTAAAGTTGCTTAGCAGATCAACCATTTGTAGGTGTTTCAAATGAATGCATCTAGTCAAGTTTTATTCCTATATGTGTTCTCTTTGCTTTTCCAATTTTCATCCACACTTGGTATATGACATACGCCAAAAACATATGACATACTAAAATAAAAGACAGATTAACTAAACAGGTTTGTTTGATAAATCTGCATGCCAATGTGTGCAAACAATGGTTGGTTCCATCCAGCCATAAACATTTCTTAACCTAAGTAAACAACAACGGACCATAACCTACATAACGTTGTTCGACGCCTAATCACTACACCTGTATACAATGAACAAGAATCCCATTTGTTGAGGAACTCTCTTTTCAGTCATAGATAACATGTTTCACCTGATGGCGTTATTTCACGTAACATGCTCATGAATAAAGTAAGATATATTACTCAAAATGAATGAAGTATCTTTCAAACATGTATACAAGAATCATTAGTCTATAATCAGTTTGTATCAGTAGTTAAATTACCTAAGCCCTAACAAAGAATACCCCCTGTGCCAAACACCCTGCAAAATGATATTCAGAGGAAACCAATTGATCAATTACAAAAACAATGAAGGAAAGCTTACTCAAGCGTAATTATAAGCCATACATGACCAAAACGTTCTTTAATTGTTGTTTAGTATCTACAATTTCCCCGTCTGAAATTGGATTGAACCCCCTAATCCCTAATAATCATTTTCAAAATGTCTGTAAAAGAGCGAGTCTTACGTGTCAAGTGAACTCGGTAAAACAAGATACTAAAAAGAAACCCCTTATTAGAAATGATGTAAATCGGGTTTTGACTTTTTAAAACTATTTTCACATTAGTTGCGCTTAAGTAACTACAATTACCCCTAAAGTTCATAACCAGTCTACTCTTTTTTTGGCAATGTATAACCAAACCCGTTTATATAATATAAACAAATTTTGATGTGTATAAACAATGGATAACTCTTTCTTTCTATGTCTATTCCAGTTCAAAACTCAGCATACGTTTATGTTCCTCGACATTCGTTGCATGACAAAACCGAGTATTAAAATTCAAAACTCTATAGAAAAAAAATAAAAGAATGCTGCCGTTGCGGAAATAAAACGCCTTATCATTAAAGCAAAAATTTAAACCATCTTGCATATGGTACTAAATTAGCTCATACCAACATACTAAACTACCTACCACGAAGACAATTGCAACACAGTCACCACTGTTTCCAAAAACCCGGCTTAAAGAATACCACTTCAGATATAATATGAAACGAAATGCAAACACCCATTAACTGGCATATCAATTACAAACATGAATATAATTTTATATAATGCATCAGCATATGTAAGCACAATAACGAAATATTATCATTCATTATAGTGAAACCAATACAGGATTATTTCAAATAACATCATAACATCTAAAAAACAATACTGTTACTTATTCATAAACATAACAAAACACCAGCAACTATAAAATCCTACTCGGTTTCGTCCATGTCATCCGCATAACCAGCCTTCAAACGCCTACCAACCTCAGCCCGAGCCAACAATTGTTCCAAAACTCCAAGCGTCTCAGAATCACGGCCAACCATCTCCCTCAGGTAACCCAAAGACCTGACTGCATCTGCACAATGTCCCAACGCCTCCAACTCAGCTATCAACCTCTGATTCTTACTCAAACTTAACCTAAGCCCACAACAAAGATCACGCACTATCCCGATAAAACATTCATCTTCACTGTGTGTTCGAGTAAACACAATCTTCATCTTATCTTGCGGACGATCGGAACCAGCAACCTCAATTAACTTATCCAATATGAAGAAAGCATCCATGATAAAAAAAAACTTAACTGTAAGAGAATAGATGTATGTGTGATATGAAAAACTAAAACAGAATTGAAATTTAAATAACCAACATGAGAAAATCAGAATGCATTCATATAAAAAGTAACTGATGAAAATCACAACTTTACTCACATTATTACAATAAATGTGGGAACTGAAACAAAGAATTTGAAAAGAATACCTATTAAATATTTATAATCTTCATCTTCTCAAATGCTTAAAAAAGCTTCCTTGCTTAATTCTCAGGAAAGTGAAATCGGATTCTACAATCAACCATGAGTAAAGGTAAGGTTTAACTTAATATTTCCCAATACACTTAAATCAGGTCTCTTATTGCAATGCTTCTCTGTATATGTTACAAAACCATGGGACAAGCCAACTGATAACCCATCACTAGCAAACATACTTCACAAGTCTCTCTTCATTCACTGTAATACAATTATTCAGCGGGATGGGAAGGTCCAGAGCTTCTGTGGTTTAAAAATTGCCAATATAGGTGCAACCTGTCTAGGTAACCGCAAGCATAGCTTTAAAATTGTTTCTGTTAAAAGAAAACCAAAAATCATTTTCAAAAAACTAAACACATACATTTAATATAGATTTTCATTCTTCACACACACTAGTGATCGAAGCAAACACTCGAGCTGCTATAAAACAGAACATCGCGACTTCAACGTCCAGGCAACCACCTCGCCGTTCAGAATTCAGGATGCAAGGTAATCAGTTTACATTATCGTAAAATATCATACACGGTGTTGGATTCTCCCTCATAAACTTAGCATAATGCACGGATGAATTCATTTCAGGAAAACCGCGTGTTCCACTTAGTCAAAAAACCCCAAGATGAGCAGCCTACACCTCTGCAGGTTGTTGGGCATATTGCAACGTTTTAATAGGAGTCAATTTACAACATGTCTAAATGACCTAAATTGTTTAAAGTTTAACACCTCTGTGTATCTGTTATTCAAATTGTGGCTGATTATGTCACCTAATTTGTACACCAGGTGTTTCGGTATCATATCAAACCTTAGGACTAGCAACCTACCAATGCCCTCACTACAGTGCAAACATATGATATGAAGAAAGAAGTAACAAAGCCAAAAGGGCCGTAAATCCAACAGTCTCTATTTGCTGTCAAGAAGGTAAGGTGCGCCTCTCCAAATTCCATGATGCACCACCACCATTAAATAGGTTACTTGAATATACTGACCCAACAACATTAAAGTTTAGAGACAAAATAAGAGTATACAATAGCATGTTCTAGTTCACATCGTTTGGTGCACGAATAGATCACTCAATAAACACAGGTAGGGCACCATACACATTTAGGATAAATGGCCAGAACTATCATCGCATTGGGTCTCTACTTCCAAAACAAGGCATTCAATCTAGGTATGCACAACTTTATTTTTTTGACACAGAAAATGAAGTACAAAATCGGATGTCAGCTTTCACTGATAAGGAAACACTCGAAGGAGTGGATCCAAATATAGTCCAAAGGTTGATTGAAATGCTTAATCAATCGAGCTCAGTAGCCAAGGCATTTAGGAAGGCCAAAATGTGGCGCCATTCACATGGGTCAGTCAATGTACAACTTAAATTACCAGGCGAAAGAACAAAAGGCAGGCAGTACAACAAGCCGACGGTCGCCGAAATGGCTGCCCTTATCACAAATGATTTTGGTGATGGCGTCCCTACAAGGGATGTAATCGTGGATAGCAAAGATAGTGGGCCAAAGCTATCAGAATTGCATCCAAGCTACATGGCACTTCAATATCCATTGCTTTTCCCATATGGCGAAGATGGGCTCCATGAGAAAATACCATATCACACAAACGAAGGGTCCCGAAAAACTAACCGTGGTTTTGTGACAATGAAAGAGTACTACGCTTACATCATTCAGTAACGAAATGACCAGGGTACAACGCTGTTATGAGGATGCCGCCTATTCCAGCAATACTTGGTGAACGCGTTCATAACCGTCGAAAAGCAAAGAGTAAAATGGAGTAGAAATAATCAAGATACTCTGCGTGCAGATCTCTATCCTAACGTGTGCGATGCAGTTACAAGGGGGGACACAAACGTAAAAGGGCTCAAGAAAAGAATAGTCCTGGCTGGGACTTTCACAGGTGGCCCAAGATACATGATGTCCAATTATCAAGATGCAATGGCTCTATGCCGAACATATGGAAATCCAGACCTGTTCATAACTTTCACGTCTAACCCAAAATGGTCAGAAATCACTGAGATGTTATCTTATTTTCCTGGCCAAAAACCACACGATCGACCCAAAGTTGGTACCCGCGTGTTTAAACTCAAACTAACTTAATTATTGGAAGACCTTACAAAAAATAAGATTTTCGGCGACTGTCGTGGGGGTAAGAAACACCAAACAATACATACAAAATGTATACTCTTTTTGATCAATTACAATCCTAACACATACTTCTGTTTCATGAACCTAACAATCATCTACGTAATAGAGTTCCAAAAAAGGGGCCTCCCACATGTACACATTCTGCTATGGCTAAAAGAACACTGCAAATGCAACACCCCAGCTCAAATAGACGACATCATCTCAGTAGAAATCCCATCTCAGACGGAAGATCCAGAAGGGTACAAGGTAGTTACTGAGTTCATGCTACATGACCCATGTGGCAAAGATGCCAAGTACGCTCCATGCAATATAGAAGAAAAATGTTCAAAACATTTCCCAAATGCATTCAATGAAGAGACAATAATTGATGTAGATGGTTATCCTATTTACCGTAGGCGAGATAACAAATCATCTGCAACGAAGGGGAAATTCAAGTATGACAATAAATACGTGGTCCCTCACAACCGATACCTTTTGTTGAAATATCAAGCACACATTAACGTCTAATGGTGCAACCAGTCAAAGGCCATAAAGTACTTATTCAAGTACTTAAACAAAGGTCCAGATAGAGCAACCATCGTGATAGAGGAAAACGTAAAAGACAGAGCTCATGTGTAAACAAAAACAGCTACCGAGGTGGACGAAATAAAGAGTTACTTGAATTGCCAATATTTGGCTCCATGTGAAGCAGTATTGTCATACCCCGTTATAGGCGGAAACACGAAAGTGCAACGAAATGGTCAATCACAACACAAGATACAAAATAGAGAAATCTAAAATGCATTAATGAAAGTGTCATGATGACCATCAACCTTAATAACTTTGAGTGATGTACCGAATCAAGAACACATCACATAGTCGCCAATTATTACAAGCTTAAGCCCACGCAGGGGGTCCATGAAGTCTTATCTCGATCCACAAGAAAACCAAATCCAAATCGAACATCAAATGCAAGACTTTTCAAACAAGATTTCTAAGGAATTCTCTAAAGTCTGCTACAAGCACCATACTCTAACGATCATTGATTTCACTTGAAAATGATACTCGAAAATGTCAATAATAATGTTGGTGAGCTCGTAGGTTTTGACTCAAAACCTAGTGGTTGTGCCAATGTTTTACACGGTTGGACAATTGTGCTATATGACAGTGAATATATGCAAATCAACCTATGACTTAGCATCCCCGCTAGTCTTAACAAGCGCGTACCAACGCTCTTAGGGTCGCAACCCCGATGACATACCACGCCTAAGGCCTACCAGCTGGAGCGATTAGGGTGAAGAACCACACAGAATGAATTCCATAGCATACGAACATCACATAATATTCACATAGCAGTCATAAGCACATTAATTGTCCCAAAAGAAATCGAATCCACGTTTTTGCACAGATCAAAAAACAGTTCAAAAGCATACTTTGAGTATCATTTTCCCCCAATGAGAAAAACAGTAAAAAGTGAGGCTACGAGAACTCACCTCGTACAATAGTCTCCAATAGATATCTTAATTCACAAGCAAAGGCAACAACTTCCGCACACGACCTAGTCCAGTTAATGTCCCATCTTAAATCATTTGTTTCCAAATAGTTTTTAAATTTGATGCATAGAGGTTAGACGCTCGTTGTACGGTTACCTTAAACGTTTTAGTGGTGTGATGGTTGATGACATAACTCCAAAATACTATATTTATCCATATCTCAATACAATATACTTATACTTATATTATTTAAGAGTAATAGATAAGTAATATAGGTAAGTATTTATAATATAATATTATAAATATATTTCGATAAGTCCATTCGGTACACTTAGTTACCAAAAATATATCGTTTATACTATAAAAAATAGAACGTCTATGTTTGTAAAACATTTTGGGAAAGTTTCGAGAAAAATTATATTTTTCGTCTTTTAGTGAATTTATTAAAATAATAAAATAATAATATTTTATTATTAAAAATAAAATTTACGTTTTAAGTAAAAATTCTAAGTATAGACTTTTTACAAAATTTTGGCATGACCCGTACGTTTATACGACGTTTTCCAAGGTTATCAAACCTCATTTTCAAACAAGTTTTCCATTTCGACACTTTACGAACCAAATTCAAAAAATCTCATTTCATCACGTTTACCAAGACACTTTCTCAAAACGATCTTCCATATAGTTTCACAAATACTTTTCGCTTCCCAAAAGCTCGTCAAAACTCCCAAAATAACTAGTCACGGCGTATTGGGCTTTAAGGCCCAATAAGGGTCCATTAGACTTTTTATGTATCCAAAATACGTTCTAAGCCCAAAACCAAGGCCCAATAGCATAAATAAGCTAAAATAAATAAGTAAAATAAGTAACCCGGCCCTCAATAAGCCATCAATAAGCCATGACTTATTGACCACTTATTGGGTCGTGAGCCCATATGCTCAAAAATAAGTATATCAAGCTTAAAAATAAGCTAATAAGCTACGTATCACATTTAGTTATTACCATAAGCTATAGTATTTGTCCACAAAAATATGTCATACTAGGAAAAAAACCAAGAATACCCTTCTTGTATTTCCTTAAATTTTCGTGGCCTCATAAGCCCAAAATAAGCTATTCGAACCCCTCAAATAAGCCACAATAAGCTATATACAAACTAAGCTACTTAGCAAACATATGTTTTTTAACCATTACGACCACAATATCAAAACTAACAAAACTTATGTGTTTCCCCTTTTTGTTCGAACAAAAAACGCACCCTTAATACTCATTTGTAAACTTTTCGCTTTCGATTTTAACGATCGGGCCGTACAACTAACATCTATGCATCACTAGCAACCTAAAAGTACAAGTTAAAAATAAATTTGAAAGACTTACAAAAATAGTCTTCAAAATAAATTTTGACGCGAACCGGACAACCCAAACGTTGTTTAAATGATTACCCGAACACTAGAATCTGCCCAAAGTATCACCAATCTTCATGTTTTTGATCAAAATTTGATAAATAAAAGTGTATGTGTGTATGTGTGTTGGTGAGTTCGGACGAATCAAGAGGAGAGAAAAGAAAAGAGAGTGTGTGTTTTTTGGATTCAAAATGCATGTGTAGTGTGAGTTCTAGGCCAAAACAAATACATATATGCCAAATGGTGGTACCAACATGGGACAAGGCTTCCTAAAACCAAGCCACCTTGTCTCTTTTTTGTCTTAGAGCCGGCTAGGGAATCCTAGGGTTCGGGTGTTCTCGTTTTCGTGTCGAAATCACTTAAAAGCTCGTAAAACTTGACTGTAAAATATTCCTTAAAGTTATTTGACATTTTTATTCACCTTAAAAATGTTTTTCCAATAATGTAGATTATTTACTTGACATATTTTCATTTTAGACCTCCCAAAATCTCACTTGGACATTAACGGACGTGCCGAGACTCGTTTTTCGGCAGTTTTTAGAAATTCATGGGTCAACCACCCGGAATTTATAAAACACAATAGTATCCTCCAATAAGGCTTATTATACTCAATAAACCATAAAACGCTTCATATCTCATAAATTCATCACTACCAATACGGTACGATATTCTACATAACAAGCAAACGCCAAATAGTTGAAGGACTAAATTAGAATATTCAAAACACGAAAAGGGCAGGGGTTGCAAGTATGGAGGCTTTTTTCATTTTACATACACTACTCCTACCCCTCAGTCATGAAACTAAACTTTCACCTGCCCAATCAACACATGGTAACCCTTTGGGATTCGGACCACTTACCTGCTTTGCTCCAAAGGGAGGGGATCGATGTAACGATGTTTACTGATTGGTTTGAGTTAAACAAGCGTGACCCAGCAGCTAGAACGCTAACTTATGCTGAAATACCCAAACACTATGTATGGCATGAGAAGCTAAAGCTGTGGAAACAAAGGAAAGAACAAAAATGTATCGGTCGGATTGTTTATTCTAGCCTAGCATCAGGTGAACGATATTACCTCCGAATGTTGTTGAATGTTGTGAGAGGGCCTAAAGAATTTGCAGAACTCATGACAGTTAACAAACGACTATATAAAACATTCAAAGAGACATGCTTTGCATATGGTCTGCTTAATGATGACAAATAATGGACACACGCTATATCCGAGGCAAGCTTCTAGACATTAGGCCCACAACTGCGCAACCTGTTCGTGACTATTCTGATTTTCTGCGACGTAAGCAGACCACTAAAACTGTGGAACGAAAACTGGGAAGCCATGTCTGAAGATATTCTACATAAAAAGAGGAAACTTTTTAAATACCCTGAACTGCAGCTTAGCAACTAACAAATCCATAACTATTGTATCATGGAAATCGAAGAGTTGTTAAACAGACATGGCCGAGATTTGTCAGATTTTCCCGATCTACCAAAACCTAACCCAAAATTGATAACAAACATGGACAATCGTTTGATCAGAGAAGCTCTTGCCTTTGATACGAACAAAAGTAAGACTGAACACCAACAACTTCACGCGTTATTAAACCCATAACAACTTTTAATCTATGAGCACGTTCTGCACTTTGTGTATAACCAAGAGGGACAATTTTACTTTGTGTATGGCCCATGCGGAACAGGCAAAACATTTCTCTACAAAACTATAATGGAAAGGTTGCAGTCAAAAAGAATGATTGTGCTTGCAGTCGCATCCTCAGGTATCACATATAATACACATTCACTATATAATCCTCACATTTTTCCTTACGAATTATCCCATAATAAATGTATACAGACTCAAATACTAAATGTTGTTTACGCCTCAGGGATTACATCATTACTATTGCCAGGCGGGAGAACGGCACATAGCAGATTTGTAATACCTCTAGAGTTAATGGAGAACAACACATGCAGAATAAAACAGAACACACACTTAGTGGAGCTTATGCAACAAGTTCAGCTTGTTATTTGGGATGAAGCACCGATGACGCAGAAATATGCATTTGAAGCGTTAGACAAAACGTTAAGGGATATACTCGGATATAAGAACCCCCAAAAAAGAAACCAGCTGTTTGGGGGTCTAACAGTATTATTAGGCGGCGACTTCCGACAAATTTTACCAGTGATCCCAAAAGGAAAACGCGCAGACATTGTTCAGTCGTGCATAAACAGATCACAACTGTGGAAATATTGCAAGGTGTTTACACTTACACGGAGCATGAGGGTTAATGAGTATTATGACAACGACGAGATTAATACTAGAAAACAAGATTTTAATAAATGGGTTTTAGCTGTAGGCGATGGTACCGTACTGGCAAAAAAAAACAAGGAGAAGATGAGGCAACTTGGATTGAGATTCCAGAGAGGTTCCTAATCAAGGCATGGACAAATCCCATTGAACAGATTGTCCAAGAAACGTACCCTGATTTCACTACTAGGTAGCACGACGATGACTATCTAAAAGAACGTGCAATCCTAACTCCCAAGAATGATGACGCAGACGTAATTAATGCTTATATGTTTACAAAATTGGCCGATGACACTGTCACCTACAATAGTGCTGACGAAATTTGCAAGGCCTCGACAGATACACTAGAGCAACACAACCTCTACCCAGTCGAGTTTTTAAACAACTTAAACTTCCCAGGCATTCCACCACATTCTCTATGCTTAAAGAAGGAACTCCCCATCATGCTCATACGCAACGTTAACCCAAGCAAAGGCTTATGCAATGGAACTCGGCTCATCATCACTGAGCTAGGCTAGTTTGTAATCTGGGCCAAAATTCTAACCGGCTCACATGTGGGAGACAACGTACTAATACACAGAATAATACTCACATCGACATAATCAAAATGGCCATTCGTGCTAAACCGGCGACAATTCCCTATCAGGCCATGCTACGCAATGGCGATTAACAAGAGTCAGGGACAATCGCTTAATCATGTTGGCCTCTATTTACCCAACCCTGTGTTCAGCCATGGTCAGCTTTATGTCGCACATTCTAGAGTCACAAACCCTCAAGGCCTGAAGATACTAATGATACCAGATGAACCCAAGGAACTACACAATCACACCCGAAACATTGTTTTCAAAGAGACATTCAACAACCTTAATTAACAAGTCGATCTATTATTTCAGTTTTGCTCTATTGTTTACAAGGCAAATTACGTTTTAGCCTTACAACTTAAAAACCATATTTACCGAAACAAACTGTGCTGGAATTAAAGCACATAACAAAACACCATCATATTAGCTAATTAGAAAACTAACCTGTAAAGCATATCCTCAATAGCTCTTTAATAAAAAACGGACTACGCGACAAAGGTATCTTCGACACCCTTACCAATCAGGAATTCATACCAAAAGTTATCGAAAGATTCCTACAACCAGGATATAATAGTCAGTAATATATTGAAATTGTTGCAAACAGATTAAGCATATATCAGTTGACCTACATAAAAGTGATGCAACAATATATGCCAAAACAAAACTCTGATACCACAATGAACATGTTTCAATGAAGATGTGCATTTACATGTTTGGTACTGTCACCTACAACATCTCTCCCTCCAAAATCTACACT